>JAOVVH010169239.1:0-10896 GCA_028566435.1 Scorpiodoras heckelii | reverse complement strand
GGTCAAATCACCAACTGTTGTAAACCAATTTATAGAATCCACAGCATACCAAGAAGAGGACCCTCCAGGATTTTTTTTTTTTTTTTTAAGTTACAAAATCACTATCTCAATACAAGGTTTTATATTTTATACATCATGCTCCTTCTTGGATTCTTCCTGGTAATGGGTTTTTTGGTCAGTTGTGGGTATGTGTCTGAGAAAATTTTGTCGGTTTCCTAACCTAACACATGCACGGCTTAGAAAAATTAATATCAATTGTGTGCTGCTGAAGAAACAAAACCTGTCATTTCATCAGATATTATTAGTGAACAAAATGTTAATAAAATTCAAGGAGGCTGATGTTAGCTTTTGCAGCTAAAATATGATCTGTTTTATCTCAGACTCTACTTTTTTAACTGTTACTTGCAAGTTGGCAAATGTAAAGATTAAACCAATCACTACAGAACATAATTAATTCTTACAAAATATTCGGTTTTCAGAATTGTAGCCTAAATTCACTATAAATAAATTAAAGTTTTTACTTAATCAAATCCATTTTTGAGTCAACTACTTTTGAGTTTCATATAGTTTTAATGGTTTCAAGCATTGGTGTTTCAGTTTAATTGCTTTTTATTATTCTTTAATTTATGGCATTAATAAAATAAAATAGACTGGATTACTCAAAATTTTCCCTAAGTAACTCAGTGAAACAGCATCAGGATGTGTTTTTGATAAAGACTCCAACACACTCGTATAAGTCACTCTGGATAAAGGTGTCTGCTAAATGCAGTAAACATGATGAAAATGAGCAATTTAAACTTATCAGTATATTCCATATATAAAAGTGCTGTAATCCATACAAATATTATAATTTGAAGTAGTTCAAGTCAAGGTTAGTCATCTGCATAGATTTACACACACTCGTGAACATGAATAGGATTTAAACATTTTATTTATTTTTTCAAATTTACAGGATTTTTACAGTATTCAGCTTGATAAATGAGTCTAAATGTTTTTCTGGACATTTCACACCTCAAAACTGTTAAGCTGACTTTGTATTTCTGTACAAACCTTGTTCTCCATTTATGGTGATCTTAAAGGGAAGTAGTTGTATATAAATAGGGCTTTGGAGTGCATGTTTGAGCTTAAGCTACATGGGGGAATAAATCTTACACATATTTACCTGTAGGCAAGAAGCTTGAGGAAAGGAAATTGGTGTCATTGTCTCCCAATTTATTAAGGCTTGAAAGCATCAGAAGGGTGAGTAAGATCGCTTGCTTAGATTAATTTATTTAAATATTATACAATGTACAAGAATTGTGCTTAAGTCACAATACTACATTATATTAGATATTTTGAGAACATTATTCATTATACTACTGGAATTATTCATGCTAGAAGATGCATCAAACCAAATCATATGAGACTGTTTGTAAAGCTTTTGGGATTCTTCATGTTGATATTATGCATTGTTTCATTTCTTTGCATTATGCCTCTTTGTTATGACAAATTATATAACACAATATTATAGAATTCATTATATTATAATATTTCATCCTGAAATTCTCAACAGCATTTTTTTCACTCTTGCTGAACCTTGTCTCTTTCTGCAGCTGCAGGTACAAAATATTAGACCTCAAATTACAGCTGACAATTTACAATAGGATGTGATGCATCAAATGCTGTTTTATCAGCTGGCAGCAGAATAATGTGGGTGAAGACTGTGTTGGTGAATTAAGACCTGTCCTGTTTATCACCACTAAGATTACTCATGTAATCTTAATCAACCACTATATGAACAACCATCAGATGTTATTTAAAATTTGTCAACATGTGCAAAAATAATTATAAATATAAATTATATAAATTTAATTTGGCTTATGGTGCAGCTTTATGGTACATCAAATAAAAGTACAGTTTTGGCTAATAGAATAAAGCATGAAAAAATATAAAATATTATAAAAATCAACTGTAACAAAAAATACAATCAGGTATCTTTATGTGTAAACATTTACAGTTCCAATAAAATAATTTCCAAAACCAATTCTGATCTTTTCCTTTTTTACAGGATCAGATCCAATTTATTTCAAACTGATACATATTTGATCCACCATTTCTACTGGTACTACAATACTAGTACTGATCTCAGATATCAGATCAGTATCATCCCTAGTACAGAGACTTTTAATTGAAACTGTTTTGGGTTGAATAAATTAAAATTTATTTTCCTGTACCACAACTGTTGCCACCAATTCTATAACTTGAGTCTATGACTTAATATGTTGTGGGAACATAATACTAATATGTGCCCATCAGCTAATTAATTTGATACAAACAGGTATATCTATAGCATATATCTATAGCGTATGAAGGTATATCTATAGTGCAATGCCAATCACTTCAGTCTTACTTCTAGATTAAACTAAAGTATAATATTATCGGTAATCTCCAAAAATTCCTTTGTCACTCATCTTTAAATACAATAGTTGTCACACAATAGTTATCAAGAAACTTCCCAATAAAACATCTCAAAACCTAAAAACAACCACCATGTTATAAATATACAAATCGATATACACCTGGAATATGTATAAAGTCTGTGAATGTATGTTTTTCATTTCAGATTAACAATGAAGACAACAAACAGAGCTGTGAAGCTTTCCATCACCGCCAGCAAGGTCGCTATTGAAGTCATCATTATTTTAAATGTTTGCGACGCACTGGTGGGTTTCTATTTCTGGTTATCAATTAAGTATATTGTTTATTGTTTGTAGGTCCTTCGAAAAAGTCATTTACTTCCTTTTTTTAAACTAAAACAGGCATCAGATCCTGTCTATCCACTGGACATGGCAGAAGATTCTGTTGATGACCAGTATGAAGGCTGTGTCGACGAAATGTCAAACCTGATTAAACAAAAGTATCTACCACAAGAGTTAAAATCTAATAAGATCTTCTCAGAAGCTTGGAACAAACATAAAAATACTGATACAGATTATATAAGCACAATAATAAAAGTCTACACAGATAACGATGTTTTTAAAACTTTCAATGAAGCTGTGAGCTCAGGCAGAAGGAATTATAAAAGTGACTTCTCTTTCAAAACCATGCATTTCTACCTAACTCGTGCTGTACATAAACATAAAATAAACGAATGTACTGACGTTTATCGCAGAACCCGTGTGAAATTTGCTAGAGACGTTCTTAACCGTGAAATGCGATTTGACAGGTTTGCATCGACTTCACGTAAGATTAGCAGAACAGGTTTTTTTGGCAATACCTCCTGTTTTAAGATTAGGACGTGCTTTGGTGCAGATATACACAATGATTCTGTGTTCCAGACAGAGGAAGAGGTGCTAATCCCACCTTATGAAAACTTCAAAATCACAAATATTACAAAAAACGAGATGAATTGTGATGTCCTTTACACTCTAAACAGCACTGGGACATGCAGTAAAATGAACTGTGAATTGGTTCC
This sequence comes from Scorpiodoras heckelii, assembly GCA_028566435.1. Taxonomy (NCBI): domain Eukaryota; kingdom Metazoa; phylum Chordata; class Actinopteri; order Siluriformes; family Doradidae; genus Scorpiodoras; species Scorpiodoras heckelii. Next base: position 7,442 of record JAOVVH010169239.1, on the reverse strand, counting down.
AAAAAAAAAAGATAAGACAAAGAAGTGTAGTACGATCTGCCCATACTGTATGATCATGTAATATTATTCTACTGTTACTATTCTATACGATTATTGTCTATGATGAATGAAGAATTTGTATTAGTAGAGAAATGTTTCCTTCCTAAAGAAAACAGTGCTGCAACATCTGAGGGATGAACCTTATGCACCTAACATGTACCGTGCCTGCTAGTTCAAAGGTATAAAATTGTTTATTGTCGAACTATATTTTGTCCTTTGACTTTTGTCTTGTTCGTTTCTTTGACTTTCTTTTGTATTGCAAGATATTTTAGATTCCTTTATTTTTTAATCATTAAAGAATTATCATATTATTATGTAATGATTTAAATACACCTTCATGCATTTTATGTAGTTTAATCTTCAATAAAGCTTTATCTGATGCAGTAAAACAATAAAAGTGTTTTTGAAAGTTTCTCTCTGAAAAAAAAAACAGTATAGAAAATATCTAATATTTTATGTTTTTATGAATGTTATTTGTTGACCAAACAACTTTGTGCTTATTTGAACAACACTGATTGACAAAGCAGAAAGTTATGTGCATTCTAAGAAAAAATCTGATTATTATTATATTTTTTATTTTCTTGAAACAATTGCAGCCATCAGGATACATATATAATGTATAGAGAGAGCCCATAAAAACTGCAAACAATATAATAAAGAACTAAGCAGACATTTTGGTCCACTGGGAGAACAAAAATAAGTCACTCTGAACCAACTGTCATTCTAACAATGAAAAAGCTCTGACTCCTGTACTGTGATGTCACTATTCTTTAAGTCCTGTGGACCACAGAAAGCTGAGAGAGCACAGAAAGGAGAAGTTTAGCAAGGAAGCCTGGTGTGTAGAGAAAAACAGCAAGGAGCCCAATACATTTAACTTTTACACAATATTTTCCTGTGAGGATCATGCAATTATCATCAGTGGTGGAAGAGGTGACTTATTATTTATTACTTTTATTATTTATTACTTTTTATATATTGCTCTAAAATGTCACACATATCATGTCACCAATTAAAATAAAACAAGATGATCCTCAGCAGAAATGAACAACAAGAATAGAAATAAATGGATATAATGAAGCATATTAAGTGTAGTTTTATGCACACATAGAATAGGACCAAAATGTGCAAACTTGACTTATAAGTAATTCTTTTAGTCAGTCTCATTTGCATGAGATTGTCCTATTTTGTTCCTTTTCAGTACCAAATATTTTTTACATTTGAGTCCCAAATTTCCAAATGTAGATTAATCTTATGACAAACTTTGCCATTTTGCATGTAGCACATACGAAACTGAGCTTGTCTGGGTGAGCACATTGCCATCAAAACAAACTCACTGTGTCCACAGTAAAGTGTAACAGTTCATACTGTGAGGAAAATACATGGCAGCATCACACACAGTTTGATGTCAAACCGCTATTGTATAATGTAAATGGTATGGATATTTGTTCACTGATTAAGAGATGGATGGATGAATGAATGTTATGATCTTTCCTGTTTTTCTTCTGCAAGGAGCAAATACTTTTTCTTGGCACCTTCTTCCACTGCTCAGAAAGTATTTTGTATGTGGCCAATTGATTAAAACGCGAAATGGTTAAAATAATTCTTGTGTCTTGTAAAATGCTAGAGCATTCCAATACTTTTAGCAATTGCAGGTGCCATAGAAATTCTGTTTGAGACCAAAAGATTGAGACAGACACAACCTGGATAGCAGCAAGAGCAAAAAAATATTTTATTCCATCTTACCCTGCTAGCCAGGGCTAATCTCTTTTGCACTACAAGTGTTACCACATGTTGATAGAAGGTGCGAAAGAGAGAAAGAGCGTCTCTCTCTGCACTGATATTTATAGCTTCTAATTCTGAATGTTCTATATGAAACTCCACATCTCAGTGGAAAATCACTCTAGACAGTATAGAAACAATGTGAAAGACAGTTTTGACTTGAACATCTAACCATAAATTGTTACAGAGTCTGACTGAGGCATTTTATGGGAAGTGAACATTCAGTATTAAACTTTCAGACTCTAAAAGCATCCATAACAAAGAAACATATTAAACTTAAAATGTTCCATTACACAGGCAAATTTCAGTTACTCACAAGTGACTTTGTACTTTAAAGCAACTAAATAGTAATGACCTTTTTAATAAGGCAGTAATTTTCTAGGGTCGGAGAATGTTAAAATTGTTTAACTGATTCACTTTCACTTTTGGATGAGTGAACCACAACACATTTTACTCTATTAGTGGTAGCTCAGTGTTTAAAACATTGGACTACTGATTGAAAGGTCATGAGTTCAAATCCCAGCACCACCAAGCTGCCACTATTGGGTGCTTGATTAAGGAATTTAACCTCAACCTAAGTTAATAGTTCTTACACTAATTTTAAGGTGTTCATTTCCTCAGAAGCTTGCAGAGGTCTTCCACAAAGCCAAAGCCACTGGCTTATGGCCCCATAGCCCTGATGGCCGTTCTCTTTAACTTATGCCCAGAAACATGTCACCCAGAAACTGTATCTATACTCTGTCCGGCGTAGCAAATCAAACAACGCAAGAGTATATTGATGAGGCCTATGTTTGACCCTTTACTTCTGTTATGTCCAAGGACATATGACTGGCCTGGTGTTGCCTTCTGCTGATCTTTTGTGCTTTTGTTCTCCTAGGGGTATGATTCTCATTTCCCGTCTGAGAGGTCCCTTGTTCAAACCCCCAACAAGCCCCCGCCTATATGTTATGACCCCTCTTTTAAAATTACCCCAAATGTTTTAACCAACTTGGGCTCTATTGCTTCTAATGAATAATTCAAACTAAAGACTAATGAGATGGGCATTGCTAGTTCAGAGCTATGCTTTGGAAATTCAGCATGCCCTATCTCAAGGAAAGGAGTCTGAGTGGGTCACAGTATTAACCTTTCAATAATCCGTACAGAAGCAAAATGTACCATCGGGTTTCGGGACTAAAATGCATGGAGAACTCCACGAACTAGAGCTAGGTATAGCAAAGCCATTCTCCAGTAAATACTGGACCTTGTTCTTCATACATGTTTGCTTAGTGTGATTTATATGGCAGGCATGCTGCTTAGTTGGAGGTTATTCACCAATATCTGTCATACTGAAATGTGTCAGAGTGGGTATAGCAGAAAACAAACACAAATGTTTTTCAATTAAATCCACAATATCTTGTTGACTGTCATCATTTAGATAAGATAAAAAAAAACAAAACAGGCAAATTCTCTAAAATATCAGAATTTGGCAACAGAGCACACATCACTGGAGCACAGGGCACTAACTCCTCCTCAGACAACTGGGAAGGAACAGTAACCATGGCAACTGGAACTACAGGCTTCGGATGACAAACAAATTCAGATACTACCTTGGCACTGGACTTTTGCCATGATACATAAGACTGTAACATATTAATATGACATAACCGAGTCTTTCTTGTTTGATCAGGGGTATGGATTACAAAATCAGTATCACTGAGCTTAGCTTCAACTTGATAATGACCTGAAAACCTTGCTTCCAAGGATGAACCAAGGAGAGTTAATAAAACTAAAATCTGGTCTCCTGGCTGAAAGGAATGTGAAACAGCCTGTTTTTCAAAGCAATTTTTCATCTTCAACTGGGAAGCAGTCAACATATCCTTAGCAACCTCATGAGCAAAGTAAAGTCATTCTCTGCTTACATAAGCCAGCAAATACAATGTTGACAGAGACTCAGACATCCATTTATCTTTTAACAATTTCAAAGGGCCTCTCACAGAGTGACCAAACATAAACTGTGCTGGGCTAAAACCAAGAGACTCCTGCACAGTTTCACAAATGGCCACCCTTTCATCCCACTATTGACCTGAGTCAAAGCAATACCTGTGCAGCATCATCTTCAATGCTCCAGTGCACCCCGAGACTCTGGATGGTATGCACTGGAAAACTTATGCACAATACACAGCTACTTCAACACCTGAGCAAAGAGTTTGGACATGTTAGAACCTTGGTCTGTCTGTAAATATTTTGGCAAACAAAATTTGAACAAAATTTGATCAAAGCTTTCAAGGAACTTAATGGGATTGCTTCCCGGAAATTGAGTAGTGCTACATATCATCCTTAATAAATACTGATGACCCGATTTTGTTTTTGGCAAAGGTCCCACAGAATCCAGTAACAATGTCTCAAATGACTCACCCATAACAAGTACAGGATGGAGAGTGGCAGGAGGGATAGTTTGATTCGCTTTTCCATTAAGCTGAAATGTATGACAGGAGCGACAATACTTGGCTACATCTGCTTTTAAACGTGGCCAAAAGACATGCTGCAAGATGCGTATATATGTTTTTGTAATGCCCAAGTGTCCAGACAACCCATGGTCATGAGCTAAAGCCAACACTTGTGTACGCTATGAAGCAGGAACAACAATCTGGTACACAGTAGTCCATTCAGCATCAGCTTCCGAAGGCATGCCTTTACAGAATTATCCTAAAAATAGGTTGCAGATGGATTCACTGTCCCAACATCCTCAGCAGCCTGCTGGCATTTAGCTAGGGATAAGTCACACATCTGCTTGGAACTAAGTTGTTCTCTAGTTGCACAAACCAAATCTCCCAGGCTAGAAGAAACGGTAGCAGCTGTGTTTAAAAACTTTCCATCAAACAGCCCATCAGCAGAGGAAAGAGAATGCAGGACCGAGTTTGACAAATCAGTTACATCTTCCATCTTATGCAAACGTATGTGAGTTAACACACAGGCTGGAAAAAACCTTGAAACCTGTTCCCTCATGCCACTTTGCAACAAAGCTGAGTTTGTTTTGATAGGATCAGCCACAACCTCTGGAACAGGAAGAACTTTTCCCCCTGCTAAATCGTTCCGTAAAATAAAAGTAACCCCTGCAACTGGCAACTGCGGACACACTCCCTTCCCTGAAACCAAATCAGATTGCAAGAAAACAGAGTGTAAAGGAACCTGGATGTATTCCCTGAGCTATTCGATCAGCCCCACAGTAGGTCTCAGCAGACAAAGGAAGAACATTGCTAAGCATCAATGACCGAGCAGCATCAGTGTCACTAGTTACAGGACGTCTGTCGTCCATGTTCTCTATACTTGATACAAAACCTTGCAAAATGTAACGCTCAAACACATCCTGGATCTGCTTAAAACCTTCATCACACAACCCCTCAGACTTAACACCAGAATGTACTAATGCTACCCCTTTTGGGGATAAGGTTCGTTGCTTTTTCTTTGAAGCATGGCAATCGGCAATAAGATGACCAGTTTTGTGACCAAAACAAGCACCCATTTCTTTAATAGGCCCAGCAGACTTTGCATTAGATTCAGAAGGATTATCAACTTTATCATTTAACAAACTGCATCTCTTTCCAAGGTTCTCTTTCTAACTTCCTGGCCTAATCAAAGTGGTGTGCCAATGGGAATACAGCTTTGTGTGTTAGCACAAACTCATCAGCTGCTTCAGCCACACAAGAAAGACTGTCAAACTTTTGCTCATTCAAATAAACTGCTAATTTCTTTATATACACAGCTCCTAAAATCCTGTAAAAGGACAAGCTCTCTAAGCTGCTCAAATGTTTTAACCTTGCTTGTCTTAAACCAATAAAATAAAACTGTCTTTTCATGGGTACATTATAATATACTATAATGCCTCAGGCATTAATTCTTAAGCACACAGTATCGCAATTACATAATCTAAATTCTGATCAATGGGCAAAGCGGCGTAAACTTCGTGAGCCTTACCCGTTAACCTACACTGGATCAAAAGAGGCCAAACAGTCTACAGTCATTTCTAAGAGGTAGCAACATGATCAAAAGCTTAAAAATACAAGAACACCTCCCACTCCTAAAACTGGGACAGTAGTCTAACTTGCCTGCTCACATCAAAAACAGACTGAGAGTCCACTGACTCATCAGCATGCTCAAGTGTACAGGTTCATGGAGAAGGTGTTGGACACTACCCTCCTAACCTCCAGCTCCAGCTCTCGCAGCTTTGTCGGCCCCGATTTTCAAGGGCACATGCAGACGCTGCAACTCCCCCTCCAGTTCCTTTAAACGAACCATAAGATCTGGGTTAGAAAGTGATTTTAACGGAGTTAAGGGCTTTATCCCAGGGGCCAGTTTTGCAAAACTTTTAATCTTGATCCAAATTGTCTCGATAATCAAATCCCCTTTTTACCTACCCAAGATCAAAATGATCTCAGAGATTTTGCCCCAGTTTTTCAAAACTTTTTCAGATTGGATTAAGCTGATTCAGAAATCTCAGGATAAGGATTTCTAGATCTGGATTTTCTGTGATTTAATACTCCTCAATATTGCCATCTTCTGGATAAATAATTTTACCATTTTTTGTTAATGCAAAATAAAATCATTACATCAGGCATTTTAAGAGAGCAAATTGTTCCCTTTATTCTTCATCTCCACACTTTAATGATGAATTTAATTGCTTATTTACATTTTATCCTATCTTCACTTTTATTTTAATTGTCTAGCTTTTATAGTCACAATTTTGTCTGGAAAAACACTGAGCTACATGTATGCATGCAACAAATGACTAAACTTTCAATGATCATGAGAGAAATAAAGGTTTAACAGCATTCCTCATTGCCTTTCCTGCTGGTCCATCAGGCTGTGGTGGTGGTGGTGGTAGTGGTGGCAAGTCAAAACCCCCATCTTGGGACTGAGGAAGAGCTCACTGTTCATTATTGTAGAGAGGGACTTTCCGTTTTTGTGCTATATTGTGAAGAACAATGCAGGCACAGATGATGTTGCATGCTTGCTTTGGTTCAACACGTAAGTAGTTCAAGCAAGCAAAGCATCTTTTCAGCACCCCATTTAGCCGCTCGATTGTACCGCTTGCTGTTGCATGGACCCTGTTGAAGCTCAGCTCTGCATCTGTGTTCACTTTTGCAAAAGGTGTCATTAACCATGGTAAGAGTGGGTAACCACTGTCACCAAGTATGATGCTATCTGTGGGATTTTGCTGGAAATTCTTGAAAATATTGCTCTCTTTAAGCATTCGTGCATCATGCACTGAACCAGGCCATCTCACAACACAGTTTGTAATGATTTGGTCAACATCCCCCACAAGCTGAACATTGATGCTATGTCGTCCCTTTCTGTTCACAAATTCCCATTCTCTCTCATGGGGTGCCTGAATGTAGACATGGGTACAGTCTATTACCCCAATTGTATTAGGCATTTTACTCAAGGAGAAAAATACTGTTTGATCTTGTCCAGGTGTTCTGGATTTTCAGGAAATGCAACAAACTGGTTCAGAAGTCTGGTTAAGGCAGATATGACTCTATGAATGACCATGCATACAGTGGATTTTGTGACACACATACCATCTCCAATAACTTCATAAAATGCTCCACTTGCATAGAACCGCAAAGCGATTAGAACTTGTTCCT
>JAOVVH010169219.1:0-10898 GCA_028566435.1 Scorpiodoras heckelii | reverse complement strand
ATTCCACATACTGATAATATGTGCGTAAACACTTCTTCAAGGGGCAATTATTAAAATCCCCTAATATAAACTTAGGGGCATCAAGAGAAAGTGAGTCCAATTTCTGTGAGAGATTAAAAAATATTTTCCAAAGCCTTATCAAAATTTGCTTTGGGATGTATGTACACTACAGTAAAAAAGATCTGAGGGAGCTCCCTAGGCAGATATGAGGGCCATAGAGAGACACATAAAAGTTCAATATCAGCGGTGCACAGACTCTCTCTCACCACCACATTCCTACACCACCCGTCCCGAACAAGGAGGCAAACCCCGCCCCCACGGGTCTTCCTGGTTATTGACGGGTCTCGGTCAGTACGAAACACAGAAAACCTGGGGGGTCCTACCTCGCTGTTGGTAATGTTGCCATCCAACCATGTCTCTGTGATGGCCAGGATACAAGAGTTTCGGTATTCAGGTAGGTAGCGAATACTTGCTGACAGCTCCTCAGTTTTCGCCTTTAAAGACATTGATGAGCAGTGTGACGGGAAGAGGAAGTTTATCAGTCTTTTAAGTTTTTGCCGAATACCCCCTTTAGATCCCCGTTTTCTCGGGTTTGTCCTCAGATAGTTTAGTATGGAATTCACCACGGCTGCACAATCCGTAGACATATCGCATCAGCAAAAGAAAATCCCTGTTGTATTGTATTCCACCCGCCGTGACGCCGGCACCATTGTCGTGGTGGTGGCTATGAGATAAGCATATGTTTAAGAACACTATAAAGAGTCCAATCGCGTACCGGAAGAAAAAGTCCATTGTTGCTATTTTAATAGCCTGAGTGCGGGATTAATCACGTCCATCCAGCAACAAACAAAGTCACGATTAAACACAACAGAAAAAGTGCAAGATGCGAGAGACCGCAGGGCAGCCACAGTGCAGCGCCCGGAAATCCCGGAAAGCCCGGAAGTTATGAAGTGCTTTGAGCACTGTCCCACCTCAAAACCATCAATCTCTAGGATGTCTTCTCTGCTTTTAATACTATCAGCCCAGCTTTGCTACATGGCAAGCTCACCCAGCTGCATCTTGTTCTTGTATACAAACAGCTGTACCTCCAGCCACTAGTCAGTCATACTCCTGAAGTTTTGTAGATGAAGCCATTCTCACTGGGCTCATCTGTTATGGGGATAAGTCTGCCTACAGGTGGGAGATTGACCATTTGGTGTCCTGGTGCAGCCAAAACAACTTGGCGGTCAATGGTCTAAAGACATTGGAGATGGATTTGGATTTCACAAAGAATGAAGTCCAACCCACCCCCATCACCCTGTCTGACTCCCCAGTAGACACTGTGGAATTCTACCACTTCCTGTGCACCATCATCACCCAAGACCTCAGGTGGGGTGGAACATCAGGATATAAGCAATCTGCAAATTGTTCCTGAGAGGCCAGTTCTTGCCAAAGGACATAAAACAATAAGAATCCATACTTTATTAGGAACACATGTACACATACACATTCATGCAATTATCTAATTAGCCAATCGTGTGGCAGCAGTGCAATGCATAAATCATATAGATATGGACCTGGAGCTTTGGCTAATGTTCACATCAACCATCAGAATGAGGAAAAATGTATCTCAGTGATTTTGAATGTGCCATGAGTTGGTGACAGACAGGCTTGTTTTAGAATTTCTGTAACTGCTGATCTTCTGGGACTTTTACACACAACAGTCTCTAGAGTTACCTCAGAATGGTGCAATAAAGAAACAACAACCAGTGAGCACCAGTTCTGCAGACAGAAACACCTCGTCGAATAGAGAGGTCAACAGAGAATGGCCAGACTGGTTTGAGCTGACAAAAAGGCTCAATAACTCACATAATCAATCTGTACAATTGTGGTGAGCAGAAAAGCATCTCAGAATGCACAACACATTGAAACTTGAGGCAGACAGGCTACAACAACAGAAGGCCACATTGGGTTTTACTTCTGCCAGACAAAAACCCAAAGCTGAAGCTGCAGTGGGCACAGGCTCACTAAAACTGCTGAGGCACACTGATGGTAGTCTCAGAATTTGGCATCAACAGCATGAATCCATAGACCCAGTCTTCCTTGTGTCAAAATTCCAGGCTGGTAGAGCTCCTATAATGGTGTGGGCAGTGTTTTCTTTGCATACTTTGGCCCTGTTAACTAAGCAATGACACAAGAGGGAGCGCTGTTATATTGAATATCAGCATGGCTGTGATTCGTTTGCCAAAATAAACACATTCAGTACAACAGTATACATGATACACAGAACAGCAGTACTACCTTGAGTGTAATTTTGAATGGATGATTGTTTGCATCATCAATCTTCTGTCCTCACCTTAGCCCTGCCTATTTCGCACAGAAATGTGAACTGCAAATGTTTAATGTGACCGCAACTTTCGAGAATGTTCACACAGATTTTTTTACTTCATAGCAAATAAAAACATCACAAATATGATGCAAAACAATTTTGTTTAATACTAAACCATTTTGGCTTCATGAAACATACCTCAAACAAATTGAAATAAATTATGTTAATTAATGGAATATTTTTTCTAGATGGAATAAAAAAATGGAATCACTCAACCTTGTGGAAAAAAAATATAGAAGTCCCATCAGAATTTGCACTTCTAAAACAAATACCAGCACATGTCTAAAATGCAAATTAGTCTGCAGTTAAAAGACAGTGATTACAGACTACATCGAATTTTTGGACTAATTAAAAGGAAACATGGCCCCAACAAGAGTTGTCAATAGAGGTAATAGAAAGCATTATTAAACTCCTTCAAGAAGGAAATCCAATACAGGGTGTGGCAAAAGAAATTGGTTTTTCCATTCACTGATGCCACTGTGCTGCTGTTCTATACAGTGGAACTGCTTAATGCTGAAATGGAGAATGTTTCTGAGCAACTGGTTGAGGAGGTTGAGGAAAATAACCTTTTTAAGCTGATAGTTTTCAAAGGGGAAAACTTGGAGTTTTAACAAGGAAACAAAATGAAATAAATGCTTTGTTTGAGGCTGCTGAACTTAAAGTATAATGTTGCACTATTCTGTATATATTTGGCTGAGTTCACTGCTTTACCCACACCTCCAGCAGGTAGAGTGAAACCACAACATTTACAAACTTGTTGCAAAAAAGAAATGGAAAGCATTGATGTGCATCCTTCTCAAAATGATAAACCTGACAGCTCACTTCAGTATAAAGCATTTGCATACGTTATGACAAAGCAAAATGAGATAACTGGGCTACTAACTAAACAATGAAATATGTCCCTTCTTCCAGCAAGAGAAATACCTGTTTTCGGTGGGAATCCTTATCAATACAGAACCTTCATTACAGCCTTTGAGCAAAGCACTGAGAGCTAAACAAACAACATGCAAGTTAGGTTTTATTATCTGGAGCAATTCAAAACCCAGTACTCTTGTTGCATGTACATGAATGCACAAAGAGGATACAAAAGAACAACCTGAATGGAGATAAGGACACAAATTTAAAATAGCATTTGCATTCATGGATAAAGCTTTAAATGTGACCACTATAATATAGCAAAGTTCATACAACCCAATACAGGAAGCTGGTTACACGGAAGAACTGGAAACATGAGAAGCATTAAGTCCAAGTTACCATTCACACTTTGTGACAAATGAGAGAAAACCAAGGTTCAATGACATCCTTAAGTTCACTTAAACCCAGGCCACAATTGCAACACATCCTGTATTTGGTGAAATCCAACAGACAAAGGTTTTCCAAAGCAAAAAGGCAACAAACTTCAAGCCCCAAAGCCACTACTAGAGGGAATGGTTTTGCTACTACTGTTACTGCTATATCAGAACAACCTTAAAGTAAAACAAAACAGAACAACCAACACTCAGAAAAGCATATTTCTATGTCAACACAATTGGCCTGTGAAAATTTTAAGCAATAAAGAAAAGGTGGTATTCATGAAAAGCAATGGGCTATGTTTTGGTTGCTTGGAGAAAGGACACACATGGTGTCAAAAGCATGTCATGCCAAATCTGCCACAAAAGTCACCCAATAATTTTGCATATTCAAAAGAGACTTTTTTCCTAGTGAACCACAACCTGTTATGCTGGAATCTAAGGAATCGTATATGTCAAGTGCATGAAGGCTGCTATAACGGGGCCAGAACAAAGGAATGTACGCTAGCTATAATCCGTGTTAAAGGTCCCACGGCATGAAAATTTCACTTTATGAGGTTTTTAACATTAAGATAAGTTCCCCTAGCCTGATTATGGTCCCCCCAGTGGCTAGACATGGCGATAGATATAAAGCAAACACTGGCTATTCTGCTCTGCGTTTGAGAAAATGAAAGCTCAGATGGGCCAATCAGGAATCTTCCCCTTATGTCATCATACGAGGAAAGGTTACCTCCCCTTTCTCTGCTTTGCCCGGCCCGAGAATTTGGCCCAACCATGAACAAAGGAGCTAAAGACCGACTGTCAATGCGATCGTGCGAGCGCCACATTGTTTTTTTCCTCGAGAGACATCATGGATTGCAAATTAGTGAAGCATGGCAGTTGCTCAGTGTTTGGATGTACAAATGAACACAAAAGTCTTTTTTTAGTTCCTTCATCTGAGCCTCTGAAGAACCAGTGGGTTAATTTTATTTTCTCTGGAAATGCGCCGACAGAACTTCCCAAAGTTTTGTACAGTATGTCTGCGCCAAACATTTCATCAATGACTGTTTCCTCAACTTTGGCTAATACAGAGCTGGTCTTGCAGAACGTCTGAAAATTAAGTCTGGATGAGTACCAGCTCTCCTTGGCTCAGCTACAAACTTCGGACAAGTAAGTCAACTAACGCTATATCATTTTGTTGCTTTGCTGTATTTGATTACCTAATGCTGGCTTGTTACCCTTAGAATGTGGCTGTAACATTAGCTCTGCAGCTAACAGCTATCAGCCCAGTTAGTAGGCTACTGTCGCTAATGAGCAACATGAAAAGCCAATAACGTAGGCTAGCATTAGCTACATGATAACTGTAACAGCATACATGAACAAACCAACTAAAGTACTGTATCCTGACACAATATTTTAAACTAACCATTCAGAGACGTCCTGCTGTAGCCACTGAGTTTCAGCTTCTTCAGGTGCCTCTCCATCGGGTTCAGATTCTGGGTCAAATTCAAAAGCTTGAAGCTTGTCTATGCGTCATCGTGATACATCCAAGTTAAACATTAGCGCATGGTACCGTGGCCACAAGCTGGTCAAGGCCAGTCCCCCAGCCTCCACCTTGCCCTGCCTCTCTCCTCCTCATTATCATTTAAAGCTACAGACACAGAAACGGCACGTCCTAAGGAAAGCTCATTGTGGGACTGGTCCGAAGTGGCTGTAATTCTGCACCAAGGCTGAATTTCAGGAAAGAGATTTCAGATAAAGTATTAGGGGATGACTAAGGCCTATATAAAAGCATAAAAAGTAGCATGACATGGGATCTTTAAAGTAAAGTTAAACAAGGGAACTAAACGTGTATAGACTTGTGTCTTTCTTGATCCAGGCAGCTCAGCTACATTTTGCAGAGAGGCATTGATGGCACAGCTGAATACTACAGAAAAGGAATGGAAATATTTGTAAAAATGGTGGGCCAAGAAAAGCTTCTCAGCTGTTTTAGAATCTCTGGAATTGAAGTGGCAGCTCTGCAAAGTTACACATTCTTGACATTGCCAGATGCCAGTGTATACACAAGGAAATATCTCAGTTACTAAACAGAATATTCCTAAAGACATAAAAACTGATCTTACCTAAGATAGTTGGAACTGATACCAATTGATGCTGCCATTCGGCTGTTTATTTGTGTAAATGCTCCAAAAGCTCTGGAGAGTTGGGAAATAATCAATAGCAAAGGTAGTAGGACATACGCAGTGAACACATTCCTTGGGTGGGTCATTAATTGTCTTCTTGGTTCTGGTGTGAGTGGTGATGGATACAGTTGTCCATCAGTGCATGTAAATCGAATAACTATGGATACCCTGGAAAAGTTTCTAATTAATCAAGATTTTTGTGGACAAGCATATAAGATGAAAAGAAAGAAATGTCTATTGAAGACCAGCAGTTTATGAATATAATGTCCATATCTACAGAACTAAAAAATGGATATCACTACTTGAAACTGCCCTTTTGCAATGCTGATGTGGGCATGCCAAATAACAAAAATATGGTTTAGCTAAGAGCACATCACCTACTGAAATGTTTAAAAGGAATAAAGCTTTCTTTAAAGAATACAAGAACATCATGAATGATGTACTTGAAAAGTGATATGCATAAAATGCATAACTTGATGACCAACTGTAACAGAAAAGGGGAGAAGTGTGGTATATCCTACATCATTATGTCTATCACCCACGTAAATTGTGATTGTGTCTTGTCATTTGGTGGAACCTTTCTCAATAAAGAACTCCTACAAGGCTCTGATCTAACCAATATGCAAATCGGCATATTGCTTTGATTTTGTCAAGGCCCCACTGCATTTTGATTGACATAGAATCTATCTTTTACCAAGGTTGTGGAGCAGAAGATGATTTGAATTTTCTTAGATTTCTTTGGTGGCCCTGTAGACCCTGTAGAATGCAGGATGATCTTTCGAGCTGTATCATCAAGTTGTGCATCATATTTTTTTGCTAAATGCAAAGGAAGACAATGAAGAAAAGTATCCTGAAAATGTCATTAACACTATCCAAAGGAACTTTTATGCCAACGACTGCTTAAAATCCACTGACACCAGTGAGCAGGCTATTTCTGTGCATACAGTGCTCACAGATGTACAGTACTGTGCAAAATTCTTAGGCACCCTATTGTTTTTATGTACAACTTTTGTTATTAATGGATTTTTTTTAGTTCTGCATTATTGAGTCAGTACAGAAAAATTTTATATTTCCAAACGTTACTTTTCCAACATAAAATTAAATGTTACACAAAAATGTTTGTATGTCAGTAAGAAAAGCAACACATTACATAACAAACCACTTTTTAAACAAAAACATAATGAAGGCTGTTGGGTTTTGCATACAAAAAAAAGAAGTAAGTAAGAGTAAAAGCTGTGGCAGATTCTCAAAGATTCTCAGTAAAACTTAAAAGCTAATTTCCTTATAAATCTGCCCATACTGTACCTGGGAACACTATGTATGAAAAAGGCACAGCAAATTTTGACTTCCTTTAGTTTATTACTGCTTACTGCATTTTATAATGTTTTCTTTTATGTAGAAAAATCTTCATTATTTTTGAAGTCATCTTTGCTTTACAGCAAGTCTTTGCATGTGCCTAAGACTTCTGCATAGTACTGTACAGTAATTAGCTGCTAAGTTTTACTGGGTGTTTTGGACAATCTGCCACAGCTCTTCTGGACATTCTGACTGTCACTTTTTTGCACGCAAAACCCAGCAGCGTTTTTTGTCTGAAATGTGGTCCATTATGTAATGTGTTGCTTTTGTTACTGACATACAAACATTTTGTGCAACATTTAACACTGGAAAAGTAACATATATAGAGAGCAAATTGGCTGTGCTCTCAGGGTGGGAGGGGCAGCATAAGCTCTCTCCCATGTCAATCAGAGCGACACTGTCCAACCAGGGCGTCTGTGAGCTCATGCATACAGAAGGTGGGTGGGAGCGCTTTCCTCCGAGTGCGTTACACCGCTCCGGAGAAGTTGCATAAGCAGCAGCTCGAAAAGATGCAGTGGCCTGCATCGCATGTCTTGGAGGAAGCATGTGTGAGATGCTTCGCCCTCCCTGACTGGCAGCTCGTCGTGTGACATGGGAGGAAATACTGATGGGTAGCAATTGGATATGACTAAATTAGGGAGAAAATCGGGGAAAAAGCCAAAAAAAAAAGAAAAGAAAAAAGATTAATAACAAAATGTATCACTAAAAATAATAAGGTGCCTAAGACTTTTGCACAGTACTTTATGTGCTAACGATGGATTTCAACTCAATAAATGTATTTGTAATCAGCATTCCGTGCTTGATTAAATTCCTGAGGAAGACAGAGCCACGGGTATATAGACATGAGATCTTGACAAAGATCAGCTACCCATGGAAAGGGCTTTTGGTACCCAGTGGGATGTTGAATATGATGCTTTTACTTTTACTCACTTTTTTGTCACTTAAACCCCACTTGACTACAAGCTGAGGTATTTTATCCACTGCCAGCTTGATCTATGATCATTTGGGCCTCTTGGCAACAGTCATTCTCCCTGCCAAGCAAATTCTTCAAGGCTTGTGTAAGTCGAAGATCAGATGGACAAAAATATCCCACAAGGTTGAGCAGAGATGAGTGTTACTTTTTTTCTGGGGAAGGCTAAAGAAGCTCCCCTCAAGCAAACCACTATACCTAGACTAGAACTTGCAGCTCCAATATTGTCTGTGCACCTTGATCGAATGTTAAAGACTGAACTGCAAATTCAAATGGAAGATTTAATTTTCTGGACAGAGAACTTCTTAAGTATACTGAACAAAAATATAAAGGCAACACTTGTTTTTGCTCCCATTTTTCATGAGCTGAACTCAAAGATCTAAGCCTTTTTCTATGTACACAAAAGGCCTTTTTCTCTCAAATATTGTTCAGAAATTTGTCTAAATCTTCATTAGTGAGCACTTCTCTTTTTCCTGAGATAATCCATTCACCTCACAGGTATGCCTTAGGCTGGTCACAATAAAAGGCCACTCTACGTGTATGACCACGTGTAACCACATTAGCCCAGGACCTCCATATCCAGCATCTTCACCTCCAAGATCATCTGAGACCAGCCACCCAGACAGCTGCTGCAACAATTGGTTTGCATAACCAAAGAATTTCTGCACAAACTGTCAGAAACCGTCTCAGTACATTGATAATCTTGATATGCCACACCTGCCACTTTTGGTTTGGTGGATGGATTATCTCGGCAAAGGAGAAGTGTGCACTAATAAAGATTTAGACAAATTTGTGAACAATATGTTAGAGAAAAATGCCTTTTGTGTACATAGAAAAAGTCTTAGATCTTTGAGTTCAGCTCATGAAAAATGGGAGCAAAAACAAAAGTGTTGAATTTATATTTTTGTTAAAAAAGTCATACTCTTTTTGATGGAGATACATCAGCTCCAAGTTGAATCCTGCAGAAGCTGCTTAACCTGGCATGTCAACAAACCTATTCATCAATTCCCAAATCTGGAATAATGACCCAAATTTTCTGCCCAACCCTCAATGTCTCTGGCCAAAAAAGGTCAAACTACAGGTACTTCCAGGTGTCAACCCAGAAATGAAAGCTCTAAACACAGAATGTACCAAGCAGAATCTCCAACAGGTAGGGTTTAAAGCTATATTCCAAATGGAGAAACTTAAATGAGTTGTGACATGGATATTAAAAATAAGCCATTTGGCAACAAAGAAAGCAGAATACACCTCTGTGAAACAGCAAACCCACACCAAGCAAAAGAACCAACAACTTGGACAAAGACTCTGAGTGGAAAGCTATTGTGTGCGTTATTCAAAGACAGTTATTACAAGAAGAATTCACTGCATTGACGAAAGGCCCTCTAGAAAGATCTAGTGCTCTGTATAAACTTTATCCAGTGTTTGCTGACAGAGTCTGAAGAGTAGCAGGTAGACTAAGTAGGTCAGCCTTACCAGAAGAAATGAAGCATCCACCATTTTGGCCAAAGCAAAGCCATGTCTCTAAACTTCTCTTTGATTAATTCTTGAAAGGTTTGGCCGTTTTGCGAGAAACAACATGCCCTCTACACTTCGTTGTCACTACTGGCTATCTCATGCCAACTCAAACCATCATTAGAGGATGCCTCATATGCTAACATCAGCGTTAAAAACCAGGTGAACAAAAAAATGGTGGACCTTCCAGCTGTCAAAATTGCTGTGAATCTTCCTCCCTTTACAAATGTAGGAACAGATTACTTTGGCCAAATAGAAGTTAAAAGAGGACAAGCCACAATTAAAATGTATGGAGTTTAATTCACCTGTTTGACCTCCATGCAGTACATCTAGATTTGTCACCCACTCTCAACACAAACTCCAAGAATGACAATGGAACTAACTTTGTAAGCTCTAACCATGAACTGAAGCAAGCTGTAAAAGAGCTCAACTAAAGCAAAATGTAAATTTCCCCTATGCCAGGTAGCATAAAATGGATTTTTAACCCCCCCCATAGAGCCCATCACAACGGTGTTTGGGAGTTAAAAAGGTGCTTTGTTCAGTCATGAGACAGCAAGTAGTAGATGACGAGGCTTTGCAAACAGTCTTAAATGAAGTACAGGCAATCCTGAATGACCGTCCTCTCACATCATCATCTGATGACCCAAAAGTCTGGAAGCACTAACCCCAAAACACCCTTTTACAACTCAAAGTAACTCTGTTCAGAATGGAAGATTCTTATGCACAAAGATGATGGAGACAAGTTCAACACATTGCAGACTTATTTTGAAAGAGATGGGTAAGAGAATACCACCTGATGATGCAGAAAAGAATTAAATGGAACAAGACACACAGAAGTTTCACAGTCAAAGATACTGTACTTGTAATGGACAAGGCATCACCCAGAAATTCTTGGCCTATGGGACATGTCAGTAAAATCATGAATAACTCTAAGGGATCTGTGCAGCATGTCCTAAAAACACAAATGAATGAACTGCAACAACCTGTCAGCAAGATATGTTTTAATGGAAGCAGTGTTTCCTTGACTCATATTAACTTTTATAGTAGAACATTTCAACATGACATGTTATGGACAGTGGGACACTATATTTATGTATATATTGTCAAAAAGTATTTTGTCAGCCACTGATCTAGTTGAGAGAGTTCAGAAATTTTCATCATAGATACACTTCAACTATGAGAGACAAAATGAGAAAAAAAATCCAGGAAATCACATTGTAGGATTTTTAAAGAATTTATTT
>JAOVVH010169146.1:0-10903 GCA_028566435.1 Scorpiodoras heckelii | reverse complement strand
AGTTCCCTTTAAATAAAAAAATGAAAAGACATCAATCATCTTTAATATTTCACTTTTATCAAATAAAGTCAAGTGAAAAATGAGGCAACATTCAACAGTCGTTTCTCTTAAAATAAACCAGTGATAAACGGCAACAACATTTTCAATGGCCCTACAATGCCGACCTGCATGTTCAATGCTAATCAAAATGTGTGTTAAAACCACGATTAAAAAAATTTATTGAGTGATAGCTCTAATATATTTATATACACACACACACACACACACACACACACACACACACACACACACACACACACAAACACATGCACCAGTTTTTCCTTATAATTTCTCATTCATGCAAATTTACCTTGATCAAATTTATGCTATATTCCTAATGAACATGGTAACATACATTATTATATTGTTGGCCTTTCTGCTACATGTTTGGTGTAATGCATAAAAGGTAAATATAACTAATCAAAAGTGTGTGGTCACTTCTTAGTTGTTGGCCAACTCAGTGTGACAAACTTTCCAACAGTTGATGTATCTAAAAGATAATAGGAGGTTCACTGTTATTGCCACACAATGGCACACAGCGTGAATCACTTCAGGAAAACACTTCAAAATTGAGTAAAATCCAAAATAGCAGAGCATCGCTAGATTTAATAGGGCATAGAAGAACAAATAAAAAGGTAAAACATTTTCAGTATTATCAGTGCATCAGTCAAACAGCATGCTCGCTCTCTCTCTCTCTCTCTCTCTCTCTCTCTCTCTCTCTCTCACTCACACTCACACAGACACACACACACACACACACACACACACACACACACACACACACACACACACAGTGCATAAAATATGAAAATTTGCACTTCATTATCCAGACATATTTTGTCACCAAATTCCCAAAAGCTTTCACCTTTGAATGCCACCAAAATCCCAAAATAATGTGTCTTTTCCATTAAGCATCACCAAATACACAACCTGGATGCTCCTAAATACCAAACTTTTTGCATACAGAGACCAATTTGGCTTTAAAAAAATCCACAGACCCAGTCAGTACAGATTTATTTTCTGAACTATTTAGATATTAGACTCATTATGCACATCAATGTGTACAAAAACATTCTGGCTGTTTACTGGAGCTTTTTATTCCTGGTCTTTCCGCTGACAGAACACATTAGGTCCAAGCTGGTATTATTACTTTTATTACAGTTATTAAGGTTTGGAGTAAACATATTTAATCCTATTAATCAGGTAAAGAGGTGAATAACTCAGAGAGAGTGAATTCCATCATTGTATCAGTAGAAACCATTTTGACTTCTCCATTGACTACAATGCTTTCCATATGACAAGACTGTGGCCTTAGACGTGGACCTGAGTCATTAGGTGAAGCTTTTAGCCTTATTACAGCGACAGGGTGAGCATGTAGCTGTCCATCCTGTAATGGTGCTCTTGGGTGACATGCTGGACATGTTCACATGAGAGATGCCATTAAACTGGCCTCTGCTTCAGTTTGTTTTATCTGCTTTTGGCACATTCTTGTTATTTCTGACATTCTTCAGCCACAGCTAAATTAACCAGCATGAATATTTGAGTTCTTGGCCAATAGTTTTTTTCCCCCTTCAATTTGGCAAGATTTTGGAAAACATGCATATACATGAATGTGTGTTAAATGTTGAGTTTTTATTAAGGATACGACCAGAGAAGTGAAAATAATGGTGTGTGTGTGTGTGTGTGTGTATACATGTTTTACTAGCTTTGTGAGAACCAAAAGTCCCCAGAAGGATAGGAAGAGCTGACATTTTGCTGGTCCTCACAAAGAAAGTGCTTTTTCATTGAAGTATTTAACAAAAATTAAAAAAAATAAAATAAAAGAGCCAAAACATTTCCTTTTCACTACTGAGGTTAAGGTTAGGGTTAGGGTTAGGCATAACATTAATTAGCTGCACTAATAATTGTGTCAATAGAATGTCCCCACAAGTATAGCAAGACAAACGTGTGTGTGTGTGTGTGTGTGTGTGTGTGTGTGTGTGTGAGAGAGAGAGAGAGAGAGAGAGAGAGAAAGAGAGAGAGAAAGTGGAGTAGCACTAGTGTATTGATATGACCAGAGTTGATGAAAAGCCCTTTAGCTTCCCACTCCTTCTGGTGTGTTCAATTTTCTATTATTGCGATGAAATTAAACATGTCTGTCTGTTTGCTTTCCCAGCAAGGTCCATCAAGTATTGAGTGGAGGAAAGAAAGGGCAGCTGCACACAGAGACACACCAGCCCTGATATCACAGCTGTGTGGAAAGAAGGGCAGATTAGGGAAAGAAGTATTCAGATCCTTTTAAGTTAAAGTACCAATACAGCAATGTAAAAAAAAAATCCTCTATTACAAGTCCTGCATGAAAAATCCTACTTAATAAAAGTACATAAGTTTTAGTAGCCCAATGTAGTTAAAGTATTACAGTTAAAGTGCTGGTTTGGTCTCGTTGACTGATAGATTATTATATCTGACATGATTAGATGATTAATTCTGAAGCATCAGTGTGTAAGCAGCATGTTAGTGTTGTAGCTGCTGGAGGTGGAGCAAGTTTTTATATACAGTTCTATATACTTAATTAATGAAGTAATTAAACAAGACGGATTTAACTGAATTCTGATTGAATTCATTCTTTCATGTAAATACAATGAAATAATAAATCAAATGAAAATGTATTTTTAAAAAAAAGGGAACACATACAGTACAAAGATCTTTGAATAGCCCATCTGCCTAACACTGCATGTCCAGGTGAGCTCCTTATGTTGCTGCCTTTATCTAAATGTACACGTTACTCCTTTAAAGGGCTAATGAGCCAATAAATCCACGTCTGTGCCTCTGATTCACGATCACAAATTACTTGTTTACACATAACCTCCTTTCCAAGATGATAGTTCAAGGTTCCTGCATGTGCATTTCTGATTACTACTCAATACAATAAAGTACCAGTGTGCAAAATACACAGCAACACCACCTATGTACATCATCGGTTGCGTCTGCCAATGCGTAAATAAAGCAGTAGACATCTATGGAAGCTTCTAGAGCTGTTTCTGCCGTGAGAACGACGAGTTATCACAATTTTGCGATTTTCAATGCAGTTTAATAGTTGGAGCTCGTGAGATGGGTCATAGTATTTCAGAGGTTGAATCAAAGTTTGGATTTTCACGTATGAGCATTTCAATGGTGTACCATGACCAGCTTAAAAAGACTTTGGGTGAACGTGACCAGCTTCAGCTGGCAAGAATCGTTTCACGTGATAGGCGTGTAACACTGCCTCAAGTACCATCGGAATTCAATGCTGGGGCCTCAGCGAACATCAGCGTGAGGACTGTGCATCGTTCCCTCCAAGATCCCATTGGGGACCTACCAAGGATTAACTGGTATACCAGTTTTTTCTGGTACTTCAGTGTATACTATACTTCTTCTATGAATTTAAAATAGTGATTTTGACTAACTGCAAATCAAGCAGTTTTCAGATTAAAATATTACACTGTAAGTTACAGGCCCCTCTGTCCAGATGTAAGTTTGAATCATACAGATTAGGGTTTAAACTTAAGGCTTTTTGGTTCTTAAAGCAGCAATGTGACATTTGATGAGAACATTGAATCTGTTATGAGTTGAATTAATAGCCTCCCATCAATATTTAGTTCATTGATGAATGATGATGGTGTAGAGAAGGACTATAAGATCACATTTACTGGCAATGACCTTTTTAGCCTGTTAAATTAATTATACATTGAATGATCACTGGATTAGTAACACCTGGCAGGTGGCATATGATCACTGATAAAGTGCCAGCAATTGGTTGTTACCTCACAATCGTCTCTTATATTAAGTTCTGACCTGTCCACTGCACAGCAGAAGGCAACATTTACCAGCTATTGGTGAATGGAGCGACTTGGGCAACTCTGAACGCAGACAGATAGTTGGAACCCGGAGGTGTAGTGCCAGTGTTTCAGCACCAGCTGGACTTCTGGGCTGTTCCTGTACCACGGTATTATGGGTGTACCAAGAGTGGAGGAACCATCAACAAACATCCAGCCTAAGGTCACACAGCGCACACAGAGCCATGTGTGGTTGATCTGAGAGCGCAACAAATTTTGGCCATGACCATGTGATATACCTTGCATCGACTAGGGTTCAAAAGCCTTAGACCAACATGCGTGCTGCTGTTGACCACCCATCACTGCAACCAATGCCTCCATGCAACCATGGGCCAAAGAATTGTGTCAATGGACCTTGGACACATGGAAGATGGTCGTCTGGAGTGATGACCATCTGATAAGACATGCCCATGGACGGGTCCACATCTGGTGGAAAACACCTGAAGCCACATCTCCTGGTTGCAATGTTGGAGTGCATTCTCTTGGTATGCCCTAAGACCGTTAGTCATTGTACCACAAGCCTTGAATGATGAATGTTACAGGGACCTGATAGCTAACCATCTCCACCCGTATCTTCAGGAGGTCTTTCCCGACAACAGTGCAATTTTTCAACAGGACAATGCCCCGTTTCCTTGGGCTGGGATCACTCAGAAATGGTTGGAGGAACATGACGATGAATTTTCCACACTGCCTTGGCCCCTAAACACGCCTAACTGCAACCCCGTTGAACATGTTTGGGAAATGCTGGAACGATCTGTGCAATCCGCTCCCACTTGTCCGCAAAATGTCCACCAACTAACGGAGCAGCTGCAGCAGGCATAGGTCGAGTTGCGTATGGAGGATGTTCACCACCTTGTGGAGTCTGTTCCCTGAAGTCTGTGTGCTGTAATTAATCAAAAATGTGGACCAACCCATTATTAGTACGGTGTTCCTAATCCAGTGATTGTTCATTGTACATCAGTTTAAAAATATTAATTATTTTTTTACACACCAGTTGTCTGTCCTTTATAAATAATAAGTGATTTATAATATATTAGAATTAATAATAAATGATTTATGATTTCATTTCATTTCATTGACTTTTAAATCAACCCAAATTGTCACAAAACCCCTACTACAAATACATGAATGACAATTTTAATGAATAAGGAATGTTGGTGGAATTTGGGTATGCTTTCTCTAACCCCCAACCACCCCCAAACGTTTTTTGACAAAAGCAGATAACTCTACATTTCATCCTGTTTTACTTTATCTGTTGTGCAATAAAGCATTCAGTTTATCTTGTTTAACATCTCAGTACACAGTGTAGATGCCTGACAATTTTTCTCTGAGTTGTACTTACAAACAACGAAGGGAACTTTCTCCTGAATGCTATAACACATTTTTTTTGCTCTGTTACGTGAATGAGTTCCAGGATTTCTTTTCATTTTATGCCCTGAATGAGATAGCATCAAGGACTCTCCAGTTTTGTCAAAATGACCTTTCTTTAATGATGACTTTGAGTCAAAGTTACAATGAAATTCCCTCTCATACAGAACATCTTCAGTTAAATAAAGTCACAGCCTACGACAACTTGACCTGAATACTGCGGGCTGATTTACTGAATGAATGTATCAGCTTATGTTCAGGAACAGTGCTGGCATTTGACTATAAACATGAACTTTCAATGCCTTGACATTAGACAAAATGGCTTTTCTGACTAAATGTATTTAAGGTTCATCATGTGCTACATGTTAAAGGACCTCAAAAGAATGTTGGTGTTTATTGATTTTTACAAATGAACCCTTCATACACTGAAGTACCAGAAAAACTGGTATAGCAGTTAATACTTGGTAGGTCCCCCACAGGATCTTGGAGGGAACATTGCACAGTCCTCACGCTGATGTTTGTTGAGGCCCCAGCATTGACTTCTGATGTTACTAGAGGTAGTGTTGCACGCCTATCATGTGAAATGATTCTTGCCAGCCGACGCTGGTCACGTTCACCCAGATTTTTTTTACAGCCACACTGCTGTCATAATTTCGAGGTTTTGCCAGAATTCTTGCAGTCACAGTACTCCCTTAAAATGCTCATACGTGAAAATCCAACCTTTGCTTCTATGTCCGAAATGCTGTGACCCATCTAACGAGCTCCACCTATTAAACTGCATTGAAAATTGCAAAATCTTAATAACCCACCATTCTTATGGCGGAAACAGCTCTAGAAGCTTCCACAGATGTATATCGCTTTATATACACACTGGTGGATGCATAGGTGGCGTTGCTCTGTATTTTGCATAGGCTCCTGTAAGAGTTTTTCAGGTACCTCAGTGTACACTTACATCTGCACCAATCACTGTACTCTTATGTCACTCATGGTTCCTCTAGTGCTGAGAAAGTACCTGCCCTGAAGTAGGAGCTTAAAAATTCCCTCAAAATGGCTTTCTAAGAGCTAAGATTGTCCTCAGTTCCTGCAGTAGAGACACATAAAAAATGGGTTACTTCCTCCAACAGGTCTAAGAACTGTGAAAAAGTTCCTCCAGCCTGAAGCACCTTCTGTCAATCTACATGCTACTCCTAAGATCCCAGTGATCCCTGACTCCTTTGACCTAGCCACACACAGATGCCCCACATATGGACCTATTGATACTTTTTGGCCCAAACACGATGTCTGGCGTGCCTTTTTATTCAGACTTGAGTCATCTCTTGTTGGACAAACTTCTTTTTGTCCATTATCTTCTAAATACCAGACTCCCCACCCCCCACCCCAAATTTCTGAGTACATTGCTAAAGAGTTGTGGATAAAAAACATGAAATGATTTACCACTGAGATTTGGCCTTTTTTCTTAAATAAATGTGGCCTTCCATCTAAGACTAAATTTTCATCTGCTTCTCATTTACCCCCCGTCATCTAATGAGCACAAGTAGCCATGCCAAAAGCCAAATGAACTTGCCAAAGTCCCATCCACGTAATTACCCTGCTCTGCTCACAAATATGTCATGTTGCATAACGTATAATGTGTTCACAGCTTTGTTTCATTAATATGTGGTTGGCTGATAGGAGGGTCAGTCAAACAAGCTCTTTCTGTGAAAGCAGGAAGTTCTGGACCATGCTTTTGATGAAATAATATACCACAGACTATTTAAAGTGGTTTCTTGTTAAAGAATAATTGGATATGATGTTTAAGAAAAACAGAAAGATGAATAATCATTGATGAGGTGATGTGAGTTACTGCTACTTAAATTTAATATGCATACAACATGCCGCAATTTCACCTCATATGCAAGTAATTTACATGAAAGTTTTCCTCGTTTATTTTTTGTGATAATGAGCCAATAAAAGTTATCCACAGTCTGGGAAGCAATTAATCAAACAGGGAAACATGAATTTCAGTGGGGCTAGGTTAGATGTGCTGCAAGATAAAATATTGCTTTTAGGAATCTCAAAAAACTTTCAGTAAATTAAAATGTTAAAACAGATGCACAAAGGTCATATTTTGAGGAAGAAATCCTTTTTGAATAGGTTAGATTTAATTTAAGTGAGATTTAATGAATAAGTGAATAAATGATTTTAAGACTTGTTTAATGAATTTGACTAACCCAAGTTTTGACCCTGCACAAATAAACAAATCTGTCTATCATATAACCAAAACATTAAAAGAAATTAATCAAACCTAAATGAATAAATAATATGTCTCATGTTTCCCCCCTCATATCATGATATTTATCAATGCTTACATTGTTTTTTTTTTTTAGTTAAAGAAAAGGTACTTTCTATAGATTTATAGTTACACTTAATGGTGTGGAATGTCGCAAGCTTCTCTTCCTTCTTTCTCTTTATATTAATAAGACAAAGTGCATGTCTTCACAGAAAAAATAACCTTCAATAAAACAGAAAAACTAAACATTAACATAAATATTAACTTGTTGCAGATTTATGTTAAGTGAAAAAAAATATGATGTAACCTTTTTTCAGTTTAGACATCTAAATCTGAAGTAATCTAAAATAAAAGAGGTGCACACAGAACAACAGTGGAGATGCCTCCAGTGATGCTGAACAGCAAACTGGCACTATTGCATTACACTTGAATTGGTAATCTCTGTAAGTTGAACACTCACTGAGTCACTTGCTTCCTGTGCCACTTGTGGCCCCTGGGATCCACAGACATTGCGTGTTCACCAGCGACTTCACCCCGAGGAAGCTGCAGTGACCTTGACCCAATGGCTTTGCTCCTGGCCTCTTAGGTTCCTCCAACCACCCCTGGAACTGCTTGTTCAGCTCCTCCAAAGATGGTGGTCTCACCCAAGGGAGACAGGTGTCAAAATCCGTGGGCTATGGAAAGACCCCCAGCCGTCACCAGGAGCTGCTTCTTTCCCCATGTGCTCACACTAACACCAGTGACTGACTTCACCTGCTTGGCGGTTGCCTGCCACCCTTCCAGGCTAGTGCTGTCAGTACCCTCAGTGCTCTCAGAGGGGTCCCACTTAATCGGTGTTCTTTCAGGGACTTGCCCAGTGTACCATTGCAGTGCTCCCATCAACATCAGCATGTCACCATGCTGCTTGGAAGGGAGCTTGTAGAACCTTTCCCTTGAGTACCAGACATAATTGTGTCATTGTCTCGGCTGCCGTCCTCTCGTAGTAGCCCTCTCCCATCTGCCGCTGCTCTCCCAGCCGCTGCCACTGCTGCAGCTGGCTCAACGCTGTCTGTCTGGGTCTACCTTGCCGCTGTTCATCCTTCATTGTTGGTACGGGTCCACCCTGCCGCCATCTGTTCTGCATCATCACTACTGGCTTCACCACCCTGGAACCCTCGGGTCAAATGCCAACTCAGCATTCCATTTTCCACATCATCTTTTGATGGTGCCATCTTTATCATCAATTGTCCATAAGGGATTGGAAGCTGCGTTCAATGACTGCCTCATAGCCCACCTCTGGACCATCCCACTTCTGAAACCAATGTGATGTCAGCAATAATGGGAGATGCGAATGAGCCATTTTCCACACCTGGTCCTTTTAACAACATATCACTTTCTAAGGAACAAAATGACAGAACCAGGCGAAGAGAGACGGAGGGGTGTCTCACACACATCCACAAACATCTCACCCATGATAGGTGCATTGGTCCAACCAATAGGGCATTCTGGGAGCCATGCATAACACCGCCCCAATGAGCAGCTCCTCCAACCCGGTACCTAGTTCTGGTGGTGGACTCCACAATACATTAGACAACATCATTTCCAAAATGTCTTTTAACTTGCCAAGGCCAAGGCCACTAACTACCTGTTAGTGATCATGATGGACAACAGCTGGTAGCTTTGCTGTGCCCTCATAACAAAAATTAATAGAAAACTAATCAACAGCTTCTGACTGATCAGGAAGTCAGCAGTGCTGTTATGTAATGCTCTGTTGCACTGTCTACAGTAATCTATCAATTTTTAAAAGTGGTCTTGCAGTTGGACAGAATGTATCAAAAGTCTAGAGCTAGAGTTTTCCACTGAGATGATAGATGGCATGGCCTTTTTCACTTTTCGATATCTTCAGGTTTGTAACTCCAGTCACCTCTTTTTAACATGGCTGACTGAAAGGCTTCAGACACACATGCTGCTCTTTTGTCTCCTCTCACAGCAGCCACTTGAGAAAATCGAGCCCCGCTGGAAAAGGAAGTGAAATCCTCCCTGAGAATTGAGTGCTTGGCACTTGGAGAGAAACAGCAGTGCTCCAGACATCACAGACTTGCTCTCTGAATCCTCTTAGTTCTTACACACACTCACTGGCCTTATCCACTGGACTAAAAATGCCTGCACCTTCGGGCTGTGTGAATGATCACGATTTGTTCCCGCACTCTGAGGTCATCATGAATCATTGCATTTATTGCAGCATGCTCCAAGGAATTTCTGTCATTTTGATATAAGTAACTCATTCACATTGTGGCCACATACTGTATGTTGTGATGAATGAAATGTGATAGTGGTGGCAATTTTGCAATTAGATAGCAGAGAACATGCTGAGAAACATCTCTGGAGTGAACGCTGCAGATTTGTTTTTAAGGAAAAGTTGACTGTTTTTTATGATTACTTACACATTGGTACTGAACGCTGGCACACACTTCTCAATAACTAAAGCTCAGATTTCTTCTGGCACAAAACTCTAAAGACATTTTACTGCAAAATCGCTTTCCTAAACACTTCTCATCATGCTCTAAACTTAATAACAACTCTCAGGCTATATTTTGAGAATGTTACATTTTCCCCCACATGACAACAAGCACTATTCATTACCAAATTCCTTCAGCAGCTTGCACAGTAGCTCACTTTATACTGCAGGTTTTTAACGCTAATTTGGCCAAAGCTACGAAAGGTTTTGTAAGGCAGCTTGACCACTGTGGATCCCACTCCCCTGCTGTGAAATGATTAGTAATGTCTCGGTAATGACGCTCAGTGCGTTTGAAGCACCGACCCCCACGTTTACGGAAAGCGTGTACAATACTGAAGTTGACGTCTCTGCAAAAGCAAACACACAACTAGGCAAAACAAAGCAAATTTATCTGCATTGTAAGTTTCATAAACATATTCAAGACGTGCTTCAAGTATAATATTTTACGGACACATACTACCGGATATATAGCACAATGGTAATTTCGCTGTATCCCACTCAAAAGTAAAACATCTACAGTTTGATTTCCATTCCTAGCAAATGTTCTTAAGGTAAAACATATTGTATAACAATATTTCTTGGCAATTAAACACTTACACTTACACTTACACATAACCAAAATACTAAAATATTATTATACATGTTCTGTAGAAGACATTTCAGTTGCTTTGTTAGAATTCACGCATGCATAATTTTATTAATAATAACACCGATAATACAAACGCTGTTTTAATATTATTTTACATGCACACCACAATTTAGTAATAATACCATTAATAAAAAAGTGATTGTAGGCTTAATACTCTATCTATCTATCTATCTATCTATCTATCTATCTATCTATCTATCTATCTATCTATCTATCTATCTATCTAT
>JAOVVH010169135.1:0-10904 GCA_028566435.1 Scorpiodoras heckelii | reverse complement strand
ATCGGTTCCATATACACCAACACCCAGGTTGCCTTGTATCCCGCTGTTGCGGCCCAACCCTAGACTGGGTTGTAACATGATACACAGCTCCTCGACTTGGAACAGTTCCTAACAACAACTCTAGGGTTAGAACAGGGATATCTCCAGAAAAGGGAGATATCGCGAAGTTGACCTAGAATAGAGATCTTGTCCAGCCGGCCTGCAAACGGAGCTTTTGACTAATCTGCCAGTACAACATATTCTTCCTCTAAATGCATACAATAGGGCTGATCTGCCTTTTTGTTTTACTATAGTATCAAGAGTTTGACTAGAATGCAGCGAGTCTTACCAAGTCAGCATGTGAGTCTTGATAAGCCCGGGATTTACAGCAGAAACGGTGCTTACGGTAGATGGCAGTCCCCAGCAGAATAATCAGGACAAAAACCACTAGAAAAGAAACTGAGAAGAGAAAAGAAAGGAGGCTCCATCAGTCAGTGTTAAATGTGCTGCTGATGGTCATGTTAAGCACCATTCATCAGCTGCTCTGCCAGTCTGCTGAAAGCTGAAAAGATTTGGCTTTGTACATTCTCAAAAACAAGGTACCTAAAAAAAATATGCCACCCCAGAAACAAGGAATACGGGGCAGTGTAGCTCAGTGTTTAAGACGTTGGACTACTGACCCGAAGGTTTGGAGATCAAATCCCACCACAGACAAGCTGCCACTGCTGGGCCTCTGAGCAAGGCCCTTAACCCTGAACTGCTCATTTGTGTAATTGAGATAAATGTAAGTCTTTCTGGACAAGGGCGTCTACCAAATGCCATAAATGTAAATGTACAGTTTGGTGCCTTTACGTCAGAGAGTGCATATCGTTACATTTTCACTGTAATATCATTATAATATCATAATCATACCTAGACATTTCATATGAACAAAAACTTGTAAATAGGAGTGAATTATTAGAATTGGACATCCAGTCATTGTCCTGATTGTGCAATTTGTGTCCTACACGGCATTTAACTTAACATGTACATACACAGGTGGGAAAAAAGGGTACTTAGCTGTACCTTTTCTAATTACTCTGTTGGTTCTGTAAAGAAACATGATTATTTTGTACCTTTAGTGTGTTTTGATCTGTATTCAGTAAATACAAGCTACTCGAATATTCAGCTCATCATTTCGGCCCGAGTGAACAAACAATAACACTGACTATTTACTGAAATCGTCAAGATTTTTCTCCTTGAACTTTCCTTATTCACGGCGGTGACATGATTTGTAGGCCGAGTCGTTTTTGAGATGTCGAGTTGGAGATGAAATCTGCTCAAATCAAACAGACAGATACGCCTAGAGAAAAACTCTTTAATACATATAATAACCGTGATAATGGGGTATGATCTTGTTAGCACTGTAACAACCACAGCAGCAGCAGCAGCAGCAGCAGCAGCAACAACAACAACAACACAACAATCACCAACACCCTGACTGTTCTTCAAGGATCCCTGGGTGTAGTGAGACCCCACTTTGAGAACCACAGTTCAATAAGGGACCACACCATGCACAAAATGAAAGTAGTACTTTTTTCTGTCTTGACTGATAATATAAAAAAAATAAAATTAAATAAATAAATAAATAAATAAATATATGATTTAATATGAAATAATGATGAAATGATTTCATGATGAAATAATAAATCTAGCTACACAGTTTCTATAATCAGACCCATATAAAGACAAACAACAACATGCAATTACTCGAATAATGAAAGATTGATGGACCCAACTTTCACTTACATGCGAGCATTATGGCTGTGAGCTGATCCGTCGGGGAAATCGTCGGGGAAGTAGTCGGGGAAACAGAGGAGACGTTTAGAGAAGCTGAGGTGAACATCTCTGATCAGTGTGAGCTCCTTTACCTCGGATCGAGCCGTCTCATTGCAGAAAAGCGTCCGGGTCGGATTTCACTCTCTCCTGCTCCATTACACGCAGCCAGGAGCTGCGATTCTGCGCGTCGCGTCGCGTCACGACTCGCCTCCGGTGACGGAAGCAGGAAAGCGTTAATCGAGAAGTTTGTGAGTTGGAAGTGTCCTTAAGGAAGGATGGGGATCCTCTCTGATGGGGCTGCTCGAGAACAGGACCAGTGATCCAGTGATCCAGTGTGCGTGTGCGTGCTGGTGCCACTGGTGAAGGCGTGACAAAATTCCGCCAGCGTTTACCGGTTGTCCTGGTGATGAGGAGGAACCTCGGGCTTTTAACGTGGGCCGCCTGTTGGCAGCCAAATAAAGCGCGGGGTCACGCTGCTAGGCTCCGGCATGGGAAGAAAAGTGTGTGTGGTGTGTGTTTCACCTCCGACCTAAACACTTTTATATTTCCACGAGCTGTGTTACTGGGAGGAGGTTTTCCTCAGCGTGAGGGTGATTTACAAGATGATTTACAACTGACGCGCGTCCTCGTGCGTCAGACACCAAAAAAGTTCGTGAGAACAAAACACACAGCGAAAATGCTGCTCAGGGCTTCTTCCTGCCTGCTCTTTTCACCGAGCGAGCTGTTGCACTTGTTTTCCTTTAGGGCACACAGTGTATGAACTGGGTGTACTACTTTATATTAGGCTGCTTTGCTGTGGATTAACTGGTGTGCTAGTGCACTCACTGGGATGGACACCTTGGCTCTGGTATGGCTTCATATCATCTACAATCATCTTTAGAGTTTTCTCAAATTGTACCCAGGCCACATCAGCACTTCTGGGAGCTTTTTTTTTTAAGGGCCATGATCTAAAGCTATTATTTTTCCAAAAGCATTATCTGGTCTATCAAAAATGGGATTACAGAAACTATTCAAGTCTATGCACTATAAGGTGCTAACATTTAGGTGTTTAAATACTGTCCATCGTTGCCATTGGGTGGCTCGGTGGTTAGCGCTGTCGCCTCACAGCAAGAAGGTCCCGGGTTCAGTCCCCGGGTGGAGTGGTCTGGGTCCTTTCTGTGTGAAGTCTGCATGGCCTCCACGTGTCCGAGTGGGTTTACTCCGGGTACTCCGGTTTCCTCCCACAGTCCAAAGACATGCATGTTAGGTTAACTAGTGTCTCTAAAGTGCCCCTAGTGTGTGTGAGTGTGTGTGCTTTGTGTGCCCTACGATGGATTGGTACCCTGTCTAGGTTTGATCCTGCCTTGCGCCCTGTGCCGCCGGCTAGGCACCGGCTCTCCCGTGACCCTGTGGACAGGAATAAGCGGTTAAGGTAATGAATGAATGAATGAACATTGTTGCCGTCCAAAAAAACCCCAAAAAACATTTCATGGTGAATGGACCAACTGAAATGATCCGAAATGGCTTGGAATAAAGCCTTACACTATTCTTTGGACGGTGACAATATGTGTTTTGCAAATATTGAAAATGTTTTGCAAACCCCATTTCCAGAAAAGTTGGGACACTTTCTAAAAATTCAGTATAAACTGAAATCTGTCATTTGTTAATTCATTTGAACCTTTATTTCCCAGACGAAAGGAAAGAAAAGATTTTTAGTGTTTTCAATGATGTTGAACTTAATTCTATTTGTCTAACAAATGTAGAAATTGATGGCTGCAACATACTCAAAAAAAAACAAAAAAAAACGTTGGGACAGAGGCAAAATAAGACTGAAAAGGTTATACCAAACATTTGTAGATACTTGACCACAAATGACTAAAGTATGTCTTTGCTGTAGCTACGGTAGCGTTTTAAATTTCCTTTCACTGGACAAAAGGAGCCCAAACCTGTTCAGGCACGACACTGCTGCTGTGCACAAAGTAAGATCCTTAAAGTGGTCTCCCATGGCTGGTATAGAAGAACTTGAGTGGCCTGTACAGAGCACTGTACACTTTTATACAGAACACTGAACACTTTGGGGATGAATTGGAACACTGACTGTGCGCTGTGTACTTCTTGTCCAACATCAGTGCCTGATTTCACTAATGCTCTTGTGGCTGATTGGAAAGAAATCCTAACTGCTGTGCTCCAAATTCTAGTGGAAAGAGTGGATGTACTTATAGCAGCAAAAGGGGGTAACTTTGATGAAATAGCATGTTCAGTAACATGTGGGTATAAAAGTCATGTGAGTATGAATGTCCACATACTTTTGGCCATATAGTGTACATTTCGGTCACATAAGACACAATCACAATAAAGTCTAAGACTGGACACATTGTTTAGTTTTAGGATGCTGGTCTGACTACAACCCCAATTCCCAAAAATTTGGGCGTTGTGTGAAATGTAAATAAAAACAGAATGGAATGATTTGCAAATGTCATAAACACATATTTTATTCACAGTAGAATACAGAACACATATCACATGTTCAAAGTGAGATATTTTAACATTTCTTGAAAAATATTAGCTCATTTTGAACTAGATGGCAGCAAGGCATCTCAAAAAAAGTGGGGACGGTGTCATGTTTACCATTGTGTAGCATCCCCTCTCTTTCAACAACAGTCTGTAAACGTCTGAGAATTGAGGAGACCAATTGCTTGAGTATTGGGAGAGGAATGTTGTCCCATTCTTGTCTGATGTAGGATTCTACCTGCTCAACAGTCCTGGGTCTTCTTTCGTTTCATGATGTGCCAGATGTTCTACAGGTGAAAGGTCTAGACTGCAGGTAGGCCACTTCAGCACCCAGACTCTTCTACTGTGAAGCCATGCTGTTGTGATGGATGCAGTATGTGGTTTAGAATTGTCGTGCTGAAATATGCAAGGCCTCCCCTGAAAGAGACTTGTTGTAAAACCTTCATATACTGTTCAGCATTGATAGTGCTTTTCCAGATGTGTAAGCTGCCCATACCATAGGTACTAATGCAACGCCATACCATCAGAGATGCAGGTTTTCCATTTAGCCTCAGTCCATTTTAAATGTGCTTTGGCCCAGAGAAGACACTGGTGCTTCTGGATCGTGTTGGCATATTGCCTCTTTTGTGCATGATATAGCTTGAACTTGCATTTGTGGATTGTACGGTGAACTGTGTTCATAGACAATGATTTCTGGACATGTTCCTGAGCCTAAGCCTCTCTAAAATGCTCTTTGTATACCCAGTCATGATACTGACCTGTTGCCAATTTTTATTAGTACCACTTTCTTTTCCAGGCTTTGGTTGCCACGTCTCAACTTTTTTTATATGAGTTGCTGCCATCTAGTTCACAATGACATTTGCAAATCATTACATTGTGTTTTATTAACATTTTACACAACGTCCCAACTGTTTTGGAATTGGGTTTGTACAACAACTGCAGCAAATAGGCAACCACCAGCGTTTAAGCCTGTAGGAACCCTTAAAGGGTCTACGTAGACTAGAACCCTACATCAACAAAGTTTCCTTACAAGAGCTTGCAAGTAGAACCTTAGGAAGATGAGGTATCATGAACCATCCAAAGAACCCCATATGGTATCCTTTTCCCTAGGAGTTTACAAGGGTTCTTGAACTTTTTTTGCAGCCAGACAGCGCTGTCTGAAGTAGTGTGTGGGCTGTCCACTTATGTTCCAAATATCTGAGATGGATGTTAATACCAAATGAAGTGTGAACAAGACCAGAGATTGTAATGGCGAGACCACAGTCACATATGAGCTACATTTCCTCAGCCCAGGACTTTTTTTTCCCTTGTATGCCCTGAGCTGAAGGAATGTTAATGTGTTTTGAGATCCAATCACTCAGACCACATTTGGAGGTGAGCTGGGATGCATGTGGCTAGATTTGTATTTTGTATGTCAAACCATTATGACGCATAAAATTACACCTAGTCATGGTTTTCCCCTGGAATTTGGGGACTGTCCAGTGTCCAATCATGATGTAAATACATGTAACAGGTTGATATACTGTTACTGGCTTTGGGGTTTTGAATATGTTACAGTACTTAAACCTCAATATTCAAACCTGCATATCGGCCATGTGCGCTCTTCTCTCAAATGATTTCTTCCTGACAAACACTACTGGGCATAACCAAAATCGTGAACACAAAGGAACATAAAATAAATTGATGTGCTAGTATGTATCAGCACAAACCAACATACAGTATACATTATCAATAAACATTAAATCTAACAAAATCAGGATGTTAAACATCATATTAACAGATATCATATATGCCTTTCATTTGTTGCCTGTCATGCTCTGAGTGACATTAGTGCTGATCTACAATGAATACAAAAAACAATGATCGTAAAAAATATTTTGCTAGATATTTGAGTAGCTGGCCGCAAGTGATGGGCTACGGGTGACACATTTTGAGACAACGCTGCAGCCAAGAATACCACCGTGTTAGAAAAATATGAACGTTATCCACCTACATATACACTTCTAGCCACATTAGACAAATAGCCAATTTACCATCGTATGAAATTTATTAGAGCCATCATTTTACATTTATATTTACATTTATGGCATTTGGCAGATGTCCTTATCCAGAGCGACTTACAGAAGTTCTTTGGAGAAGTTCTTTTGGAGGTTAGCACGGTACGAAAAAACACAAGTCAAGGATTTTTGTTAATTAACACAGTCATTTTTTGAAGACAGCCAGTGATTCAGCTGTTGGGACATACAGGGAAAGTTCCACCATCTAGGTGCCAGTACAGAGAAAAGCCTTTCTTGTACAGTGACGGATTGTGGGTCCAATTGGGCAGTGCTAGGGAGCATGGTGCAATGGGGGTAAGATAAGATAGGTGGCCACCGGTCCATTTTTGGCTTTGCAGGCAAGCAGTGGGTTAAATCGGATGCAGGAAGCTACATGGAGCCAGTTGAGAGAGCATAGCAATGGTGTGGGAAACTTGAGAAGGTGGAAAACAAGATGTGCAGCTGCATTCTTGATGAGTTGCAGAGGTCAGATGGTGCACAGAGGCAGACCTGTCAGGAGCTAGTTATAGTCCAATCTTGAAATGACAAGAAATCAAACAAGCATCTAAGTGGCCTGTGTGGATAGAAATGGCCAAATCCTCCTGATGTTGTAAGAGAGAAACTGACATGAGTGAATCAATTTAGCAGTGCAATTTGAGAAGGACAGCTTGTTGTCCATGGATACCCCAATGTTGCATGCAGTGACAGATGATGAGATCTGAGAGTTGTCAAGGGAGAAATATAGCAATTCAATTTTTAATTTTGCTGGGCTGAAGTTTCCACTGAAGTGCTGCCAACCCTTATGAGATGTTTGCCAGACATTGAGATCTGTTCAGAAAGAAGAGTGTCTAAGGGAGGAAAAGAGAGGTTGAATTAAGTGTCATTACCATAGCAGTTGTATGAAAACCCATTTTAGGATATGCCTTAGCAGAAGAGCAGATGTAAAGAACAGAAGAGGACCCAGGACTGAGCCTTGTGGGACACCAGTGGAATGTCTGCATAGAGCAGATGTGGATCCACTGACATGAATGTCCCTCCAGGTAAGAAACAAACCATTCTAAACTGTGCCATGAATATAAAAACTTTTTAGCATGGACAGGAGTGATGAAGGCTGCTAGAATGCTGAGGAGGATAAGGACTGATGATGGTTTGGCTAATCTAGCAGCATAAAGCTGGCTGAGAGAGAGAGAGAGAGAGAGAGAGAGAGAGAGAGAGAGAGAGAGAGAGAGAGAGAGAGAGAGAGTTGACTGCAGACAGCATTTTAAGGATTTTGGATTTTAGATTTTAAAGAAAAGAGGGAAGTGATACCAGTTAGTAGTTGCTGATATCCATGACTGCTGTGGTGTCTAGAGTAGGTTTCTTCAGGATGTGATTAACCCTTGCTGTCTTGAATGCAGTTGGTTCATGACCCAAATCATTAATTATAGAAGAGATGAAGGAGAAGAGGTCTTGTGACATTGTGGGATGGGATGCAGCAGGCAGGTGGTGGGATCACAGGACAAGATAATCTGCAAGAACTCTTCTGTTCATAGAGAAGAAAAATATGATAAAGAATAAGGACAGGAATCCTGAATGTGTAATGTAAGCATAGGGTAGAAGTGAAGGATTGGTGGATCTTTTTATCTTTTTTTTGGATTGTTTTTAATCTTCTCATCAAAGAAAGAGGTGAACTCATCAGCAATCAGGAAGAACTGGAAGAGAGGCTATCAGTGTCAAATAGTGATCTCCTACAATCAGCTGTTCTTAATTCTCTCTGATCTCTGCACAACACATCTGACAGCCAAGGAGCCCGATGAGAAAACTTCCTAGGTTTAGAAGATAGAGGGCAGAGGAGGTTCATGGAAGAGGGAAGTAAAGAAAAGAAAGTGTTGACTAATTCAAGCAGTAGAGAGGAAAAAGAGTCAGGGTCTGGATGGATTGATAGTTTTCTTGAAGCTATCGAGGAAAGAGTGATAGAGCAGGGGCTGCAGCGAGAAAGGGAGAGGTATGAATCAGTATGAATGTCAGACAGAACTGTGGGACTTAGGGTGAAGAATACTAAGTGATGATCTGAAATATAGAGTGGTGTAACATTGATGACTAAAGTTGAGCCAGGCCAGCTGAAGAGGGGAGAGAAGTTTGAAGTTTCTGAGAAGAGTGAGAAGAGTGACATCAGTAGGGAAAAGATTCTGGAGGAGAATGTTCAGTTCTTCGAAAAAGTTTCCTAGAATACTGAGATAACAATAATACGAAGGTTGACTGGAGAGATTACAAGTTTATGAATGTTGCTTTGGTTCTGTTTTTGTGACTTGAAATTTCAGATACAAATTCATTGGAATTTTACAGAACATATTCTGCAGAACATATTTGCAGAAATTTCCAAAATGGCAACATATAAATTATGGAAAATGAAAGTGCTTTGCTCATTTATACTCCAAAGGGAAATAAAAAAGCTATTAATAATGGTTTATTTCAAGAGTTTACACTGTTGTTGGTGGATTTATGGAAGGCAAGTAGAAATAATGCCGACTTAAGATTTGAATCGACTTAAGGTTTTAATCACTTATTTGTTAAGCCGACTCAAATTCAAACAAATCTACGATCCACAAATATATTCTCTCTAAACTTTGTTTGAATTGGTGTGCTCCACCACACTGATTTTGGGCTTGTATGTCATGGGCCACACAGGTGCACACTTCATAAGTTGCCACTTCATAACGCAAGGGTCCCCAGTTTAATATGGAGGTAGGGTTAGAGTCAGCATGGTGTTTTAAATGGACTAACCATGTCTACAAAAACATGCAGGTAAATGGATTGACCGCAAACCCAATTTCCAGAAAAGTTGGGACACTTTCTAAAAATGCAGTAGAAACTGAAATCTGTTGGGCAAATTCACAGTTGATTCCTTTTCTCACAGGGATCAAACCAAACGTCAGCAAACTCAAAACCTTAAATGCGTCCATCATATTCATATTTTCAATGTTTACAATGGGGAACTTAATTCTATTTGTTAAATATAAACAAATTTGGAAATTGATGGTTGCAGAGGCAAAGACTAAAAAGGTTATACAAGTAACACTGGAAGGTTCCACAATTAGCAGTTTAACTGGGCAAACAATTTGTATGTTCAATTCCCAAATGATTAACATTTATAGTTAAAAGAAAAGGTGATGTGACCCAGTGGTAAACACACCTCTGTCCCACCTTTTTTTTAATACAGTTATCAATTTCTATATTTGTTTATATTTAACAAAAATAATTAAGTTTGTCACTGAAAAGACTAAAAATCTTTTCGTTGTTCTTTTGTCTGTTAAATAAAGCTCCAAGTGAATTAACAAATGACAGATTTCAGGTTTTTGTTGCATTTTTAGAAAGTGTCCCAACTATTTTTTATATGTTTATATGTGTAATTGACCTGTATGTGTGTGTGTGTTTGAGTGAATGAATTCTCACATCTTGTGTTTAGTGTTCCCAAGATTAGGCTCTGGATCCACCATGACCCTGACCAGGTTACTGAAGAATGAATGGATGAATGAATGAATGAGTGAAATAGAAAAATTGATATCACAGAGCACTAGGGTCTGCAGTCCCCACTCCGACTAGCAGTACAATACATCCTTCCTGTTTTGGAGAATAATCGCCTTCATTTGAGCGCTTTAGTTTTATTACAAAATAAAGTCCATCATATAAAACATTTATATAATGAAACTGTTCATATCCCGAATATGTAATATTACTAAATAGAAAAGATGAATGGTGGTCAGATGACACTTATATTCTTCCAGTTGTAGTCAATAGACTAAATAGAGTTTACTTTTGTAGACTGGTGATTCCACCATGTTGGACAATCTGAATTAATTAAGTTTGTGCTTTAGAGGGTAAAGTTTTAATCACTGATCTGTTAAGCTCTGTTTTGTAGTGCAGCTCAACTCAACAGAGCCACAAATAGCCAATTATCTCTAAACTCGATTTAAGTTAGTGCACTGTGAGAGAAATCCCACTATAAAGTGATTTGGGGGTGGGATGGGGGCTATATATATTTTTTTGTTTTGGGAGATTTTGTGATTGCATGTCTATCACATTGCAGAGGCCAAACCCCCCAGACAGCAAAGAACATTGACACTGACATCAGCGTTGAATTATGGTTGCATTTCATCATGTAACGTTGATGATGGAAAAAGTCACCTTTTTTCAACATTGTTCTGTAGGCGTCAATTAACGTTGAAATTCTGACATTGAATCAACGTTAATGAATACGTTGAATTAATGTTTAATGAGAAAGCTTAATAGTTTATAGCAGATCTTATAAAGAATTATGAAAAATTCACTTTTTAAAAAGTCCAAACGGAAAATAACAATGCTGAATTACATAATTAATTTAATGGTTAAGGGTCCTAAGCAGAATACTACTACATTCTTCAAAAAAAGACTTTTTGATTATTTCTGCTTTTATGATTTATTCCAAAATAAGGTTGTTAGTAGTATCTTCGCCACATATTGTTACCAACATCCATCCATCCATCCATTATGTTCCACTTTATCCCACTAGTTGGGGTCACGGGGGAGCTGGAGCCAATCCCAGCGTCATCGGGCGAAGGCGGG
>JAOVVH010169117.1:0-10905 GCA_028566435.1 Scorpiodoras heckelii | reverse complement strand
AAAAAACATAAAACCACGGCTGCCCAAATCACGGCAGAATTAAATGTGCACCTCAACTCTCCTGTTTCCACCAGAACAAATACTAATACTAATAAATTATTGTGGTCTAAAACCAGGTGTTTCAGTTTCATTGTCCAACCCCTGTACATGCATACATATACAGTACAGACATAACAGACACACATACATAAACACACGTAGAACAGTTACCTAAAAATTTCAGTCCTATAATTTTCTGGCTTATATTTAGCTTTACCAAAATACCACTGTGCATGTTTTGGAATTAACATTCATTATATGGCACATTTTAAAAGATTAAGACTTAAGTCTAAACTATTGTCTCTACTTGTGTGAATTATGCACCACAGTTCAAATGGATTGAAGTCCACACACACACATGAACTCAAAAAAAGCTATTTATTTATGAAATAATGAGCAAAGCGTTTAAAATGATAACTATACGTATGTGGTTTTGGTTTCTATACGTATGTGGACCTTTTAGGTCTCATTTATGTCCG
Source organism: Scorpiodoras heckelii (assembly GCA_028566435.1). Classification (NCBI taxonomy): domain Eukaryota; kingdom Metazoa; phylum Chordata; class Actinopteri; order Siluriformes; family Doradidae; genus Scorpiodoras; species Scorpiodoras heckelii. The sequence continues at coordinate 10,387 of JAOVVH010169117.1, read as the reverse complement.
GGTCTCATTTATTCAATGTAGGTCAACAACATAGACACAGAGAACACTTACACAACAATCGATGACCCCGGATCCACCATCGCCCTGAGCAGGAGCTTTGCTCAGAGCCATTGTTCACCACTCTTTACAAGTCTACTTCTACATAGGCAAGTTTTTATTTTTTTTAAAGGGTGAGGCTGTGTTCACAGTGCGTGATGTTTCTGTCGAAAAACCTCCAAAGCATTTTTTTGTGCTTATATTTCAAAACGCGCACAAAATGTGATTGTTCAGGCAAAAAAAAGCTGTTAGCACTGAACTGTTGTATAGAGTTGTATATAGATAGCAATCTGGATTACAATTTTAATAAAATAAAGATTAGACTTATATATGTACATATAACTGTGGCAAAGAAAAGACTGCTTGCTTTAGATTTAGATTTAGAGGCAAAAATTCAAGTGCAAGAGTGTGTTTCTGCACATGGCCAGACCAGCACTTCACCTATTAACTTGGTTGTTTTCATTTACCCCCAGAGCTGTAAAGTACCGTACTCGGTTATCGTATCATACAAAATAATGCCCTTATAGCTGTTGAGAGCATTTGGAGGATGCCCTGAAGATGTCAGTTTTTTAGATGGAAAATCTGAAAATAGAATTAAAAAAAAGATCATTTTGTTTTATTAAAGTCAGAATGTATACTGTATCTGCAAGGTTAACATAATCTGTAATAAGGCTGATGCTGTATGCTCACAACGAATACGGTGATGTCATGCACTGTGATCTCATGTGATGATATTTGTCCCTTTAGGGTGGGTTTTTAAACTTTCATAATGCAAAAATACATCCTGCATTTTTTTCAATTCTGAGAACAAATTTTTATATCCTGTGTGGACTGTCACTGTATCAGGTTTTACACACATTTAATATTTTTTAGAGCAAGTGTCTTTCCTTATCTAGCTGAAGACTTGGTAGAAGCATTATCCCCCTATTAGACACTAGTGAGGGCAGAGGGCTGCTCTTTGATTCTAATCACTCCCAGGTGGCTTGAGAAGCCTTGACTTGCAGAGATTGTGTGTGATAACCTATAGCAAGTAGAGGTGTACAGACAGACAATTCATTCCAGACCTGCCCTGTGGATTTTGTGGTTGTTTCCCTGAAGGCAGTCACTTTTAGAGGCCTCTGCTTTCCTTTCAGTGTCTCAGATATATTGAAAAGCTCTGTTTCTGGGAGGGTCCTGCAGATGAGTCTGCATATTCACCCTCTCTGTTACATACGCCTTGGTCATGAAATGGATTCCATGCCATTATTTAACCTTGCATGTCACTTGTAACTAGTTTAATTGACATTGCTGTCAGGCTGTGCATCCTCAGGAGAATTAGCACAGGACATGAAAGCCATTTATTACAATTTTATTATTTTTATTTTTTAGTAAAGTCCCTCTTTTTCTTAGAAGCCTCTTACCAGTGATTAGGATGTTTAGGACAGCCCTGTTATTATGCACCCTGTTCGGTTTATTGGAACCGGGGAACTCTGTAGCTCTTTTCTCATTGAACCATTTGTACTTACTGTATCTTGGAGAAATATATGCTGTGTCTATTTATTCCTATTTCTGCTCCAAAGACATTTAAAAAATCAATTGCAGAAAAAGCATTTCAGCTCATTCATGTTTACTACACGCGCTATGCCTTCCTGCGTGCCTTCACAATCACTTCTCATGATGTTTTATAAACTGGACAAATTATAAAAATTGGTCCAAACGGACAAACAAACCTTGGGGTGTTTCAGTCAATGTAGTCACTAACTTAAGAATCTTTGCTTTTAATCTCTTAGCATTTCATGTAAGTATGTGTTTTTGCAAAAGTAGTACAAGTACAGCTCTTTTTTTATACAGGTTGAATAGGTAAGTAAAATAGATTTCATGAAACACGTACAGTAGGTGTGGCACATGTTAACTCCTCATGTGGTAAGGAACATATGAGACTATGCTTGTTGTGACATGCAAAATGCGAATGATTTGGTTTATATCTTGCAAAATATGTCACCGGGTTGAATGATAATTATCATACGATTTTTATTCAAAGATGTTTTATTATCCTGAAGGGCTGTTCTCATCAAAGTAGCAACTGACACCTAATGTAGGGACACACGTATTTCTTTATTTCTCTAAATAATAAGCAAATGATGTAAAGCAATTCATGTATGGTTAAAAATGAACTTTTGGATAAACATCTTTCAAGACAACATCAAGAGGTTTGATGAATGACTTAGGAGTCAAAGAACACCATTGTTTTCAAGCATGTACAGGTACCACAGTACATAACCACAGCCATACCACAGAACTGAAGAGTAAAATATTCATTTATGGCATTTGGCAGATGCCCTTATCCAAAACAACTTATATTGATCTAATTTACACAGCTGAGCAGTTGAGGGTTAAGGGCCCAGCCGTTGCAGCTTGGCTGTGGTAGGATTTGAATTGATAACCTTCTGGTCAGTAGTCCTCGTAGGCCATCTTAACCACTGAGCTACACTGCCTCATCTGCACATGCATCCTCAATACACATACACAAATGTGGCTCATTATTGTTATTATTAATGACATATAGTAATGCTTTATTATTATCATACATGATTGTATCTATTATAATTAAATTTTATGTCTCTTTGTGCTTTGTGTATCACACTGTTGCATTGCTTTTCTCTGTGTTCTCTCTCTTTATGGGACATTAGTAGTAAAACATTGAACTAACTTTAACAAAGACAAAAACTACTTCATTGCAGGAATTATTATTGTACAACACTTTTCAAATCTAAGGATTTAAAACATGTTTCAGAAATGTGTAAGGGCACAGGTGACTCCAATAACCTAATGTTTTATAGACTAGTAAAATGTGTAATCAGAGGGGAAACCTTCCACAAAGTTGAAAAGGGGATGATTGAGAAATTGTGTCTTGAAACATCTTTAACATAAAATGTCATCACCAGACTATTTCAGTACCCTTCTGCCTAAAGAGTGAATCTGATTGGACTCCTTCAGTGTCCCTTTTCTATCCCAAAATCAGTGTGGAAAAATGACCCACAATGTGGCCAGCTGTCACGTATACTGACTTGTACTATTACATGATTAAATCACCAGGTAGGGTAAGCTAAAATTGTCAATATTGTCAGTAAGCTAGTCACAATAGATAGCTAACATTAGCTGAAGTTGTGATCAAAATTCTCAAGTCTATAGCTTACTAATTAGGCTACATATTAATGGTACTACATTATCCTCCTTGTTCTGTATCCATCGGCACCAAAGACATATGAACTTGTCATCTTGCTATCTTGTCATCTAAGATCAAAATGCTCTAGTATAACTGTACTATTACTTATTAATAGCACTACTATAACCATTATGCTTGTTGTTCTGTATCAGTCTGAACCAATGTTGTATGAACTTTCCGTATTGTCATGTAAGATCAAATGCTCAAGTCTAGCTGTAGGCCTAGTATTAAATATTACTCTCACTGTTATTACCATTATTGTCATTGTCATGACATGTTATCTGGGTAGTAGCATTATAGTAGCAACACTGAAACTTTATTAGGGATCTACACACATACATTGATGAAATGCACACAATTTCTTCATCAGTGGATGGCTATAGTGTGTCTTCAAGCTAGATGTAAAGTCATCACAGAGGGTCACTGACCCACCACATCATGCATGGGTAGCAGTTAAGGATAATGGGGCAGTTGTGGCAGCCCATTGGGACTGCAGGGCAGGGAAAGTTAATAACAGATTCCCATAAAGCAGAGCTTGACCCCTAGCTTAACCCTAATGTTACAAAGGATGTTTTAAACCCCATACCAATTTACTGTTTCCTGTCTTTAAGCCAACTGTGCCATCTTTTTGGATCCGTTTTTGTGACTTGGAGTCCTGTAAATGCTTAAGTCAGGATTACTTATCTTACTTGACAAGCAACCCAAGACACAGCAGCTTTTTGGTATGGTTGCAATATTAGTTTTGAAGCAATAAAGAGAACTGTGTGAGGCAAATCAATGGAAGGTTCAGTGTTCGTTTCCCCTGTGGCATGGGCATGGCCTTCATGCTTTCTGTTTCTATATCTGTCTCTATCTCTATATCAAGACTTTCTGTTTGTTTGCTTACTGGTTACGTAGCAGGAATCAGGACTGAAAATTGCACATTCCCATGTACATAGCACCCTTACATTAACAAACTGTTCTCCAAACCAGCCAGAGGAGATTTACAATTAATAAAAAAAGCAACTATGCTTATTGAAGAGTTTATTTCAAGCGCTTAGTGCTTAGTTTGTACAAAATCTTTTAGCAGCCTGGTGACTTTGTAGCTTTCTCCTGCTCTTTACAAATTCTTTAAAAAAAAAAAAAACAGTAAAGAGCAAGCTTCCTGGTTGTTTTCATTCTTTAACACAAAGTTTTCTGATTACATAATTATTCATGTAAATGAATCAGAGATAATCAAGAGTTAAAATGAAACATGGATGACACATTTGGATAATGGCACCATGTAAATCATCGTGACAAAAACCTGTTCACTGACTGCTTCAGACTAAACTATGGCGCAGAAATGTAGTCAGATATCTGAATCTGACTCCAACACACGACTTGTAATTGAAAGCAAAAACATTTTTAAGTTAACTTATATAATTCAAAATTATTTTGCCAGTTAAAAAATTATGTCCCATGAAAGAAGAATCCTCCTAGGAAAACAGCTGGGTGAGGAGGGATTCAATTTACCCACTTTGTTTACCAAGGCTCCATCTTTGCCTCCTCTTACCTTGCCCTCCTCGTCTCCTCCTCTACCTGTGAGATGTTCCTCAGCCTTTTCAACACAGCTAAACCACACCTGTCCTGTATAGAAAAATGTGTGTACTGCTTGCAGTGTTTGTGCAGTTATTTACCTCTATAGCAGTTCCACTATTTTATTTTTATTATTCGCATATCTGCTAGTCAGCAGGCTTTTCATGAAGCAAAACTTACTTCATTCCACCTGAGGCTATTTATTATCTTTTATTCAAAGTATATCTTTTATATTTGCGGATGTCACAGTCTCTGACAAGAACAAGAAGTGCATTTTCTTCAGTCAGATCAAGTCAGCATTCATTATTCGTTTACAAGTGTTTACTTGCCCTCTTGCACTCATCTACAGGAATGAGGAATAAAATAAGATCCAGAATTTGTATACCTGCAAGGTTGTAAATTTGCACGTTGTTTTTCTGTAACCCTAGTATCTCATGCACTGCAAGATTTGCACAGTTCTACGTTGTTTTCGTTTTGACATGCTCTTCTTGACAAAGCATGTTTCTACCACTCATTCATTCCTGATTAAATAACAATAATACTGTCATTCCCTTATGATATATAGACTCCATTTTAAGCCTCATAATGTTCATGAAAAAAGAGAAAATCTTTTGTGGTTATTTGTAATAATCAACATTAAAGGCACTCACAAACCAAGATCATACCATTGAGTGCCAGTGGTTTTCCAGCAGCCATTAGAAAACATTCATTCATTCATTATCTTAACAGCTTATTCCTGTCCCCAGGGTCACGGGAGAGCCGGTGCCTAGCTGGCGGCATATTGTGGAAGGCAGGATCAACCCTAGACAGGGCGCCAATCCATCGTAAGACACATACAGTCACACACTAGGGGCACTTTAGGGACACCAATTAACCTAATATGCATGTCTTTAGACTGTGGGAGGAAACCGGAGCACTCAGATGAAATATATGGGGAGGACATGCAGACTCCACACAGAAAGCATCCAGACCACTCCACCCAGGGATTGAACCCAGGACCTTCTTGCTGTGAGGCGACATCGCTACCCACTGCACCACTGTGCCGCCCGTTAGAAAACATTTACTAGGGGCAGTGTAGCTCAGTGGTTAAGCTGTTGGACTACTGACCAGAAGGTTGGGAGCTCAAATCCCACCACAAATCCCAAGCTGCCACTGCTGGGCCCCTAAGCAAGGCCCTTAACCCTCAACTGCTCAGTTGTGTAAATGAGATAAATGTAAGTTGCTCTGGATAAGGGCGTCTGCCAAATGCCATAAATGTAAATGTACTATCATAGGATTCTGTAATTTTCCACATATTTAGAGTTCCTGTACTTGGCTGTTATTGCAATAAAGGATTTTCTGCTATTATTTTCTGCCAGTGGGAAGGGCAGTAATACTGCATGACAAAATAGGCCTCTACATATAGTAAGCATGTAACCCAACCCAACCTATTCCACTAAATTCTCACACTTTCCTTGTCAATCTACATTTGCACAGAGAAGCAGAATGACTAAACGGCCTCGCCTCTTTCACAGTTCCTGTCAACACACATCTCTTCCCATAATACTATTATGCATATCATTTCAGCTTTGTTTTTGTTCCGTTCATCATGTATTATCTAATAGTAGTGCCATACAGTATATCAAAGATATCTGTATTTCTGTCCTGGTTATCTGTCTATTTTGGTGGTTGAATAATTGCATTGTCAGTATTGTTTTTAAATGGTTTCTTTTGTGAGGGTACTATGGAAATAAACATTAGCATTAAATATATTTAAATATAAGATATTAATATGACATATGACAAAATATGTACTGTGAAGGGAAGAAAAAGAATTGTGCACTGTTAAAAAAAATTATTGATTTATGTGCTTTTATCAAAATAAGTATCAGGGTAATACTAAAGGGGAGGAACTACAATACACATCAGAAACTGCACAGCACATGACCATGTCACACACCATGAGATATCAAGCACAAGTGAATCAGGTTAATGGTTAATGAGCAGTTGTATATAAGTTCTGCCTTGTGTAGCACCCTTTGTCTTGCTTTTGCTGTTGTAGTTGCTGTTCTGTGTTATCGCTTCTAGCTCATATGCTTTTTGCCTTGCATCTTTGGTTTATTACCAATCCATGACAATAAGGAAACATGAGCTAAAAAAAATATTTTAGCTTTGGTTCCAAAGTTCTTTACATAGTTATTTGTTAGGCTAATCACGGACAGGTTATGTAAACAGTCAGTGAGGGATTCACAGTATAACATTTTTGTTTTTTTCATTTTGGATTTCTTTTTCAGTTTGTATAGTCTGGAAATGTCCACATCGATCACATAATATAATATAATGTATATAGCTTATATATACTGCGTATTTTTTTTCTTCAGTCATGCAGCTTTGGTCATTAGCCAAAACTATTTGCTGCTAGATTCTTAGATTTTATGTTGGATAGGGATTTTGCTTGGGTTCATACTCAGTAAAGTAACTACCAATCTAAGGAGAATCTTAATTTACTGACTACTATTATATAAGTGGCTGCACAGCACATATGCAGTAGTAGCATGTCTTCATGAATGTGTCTTCATGCTTTTTTGAGCCCTTGTATCTTGTAAGTTTTGCAAAGTTTGACAAGGATTCCACGTATTCAGGGAATATGAACAGTTAATCATGTTTCTTTCAGCCACACATTCATGGATTAGGAACAGTCAGACTGTCAGTCCATTGTAGTTGTTAATAACTATTGGAATTAAAGGCACTCAGAAACCAATATCACACCGCTGATGCACACCAGCAGCCATTAGTAAACACTGTCATAAATTATAAATAATTGGGTTTATGTGATTTTCCACGTATTAAGAGTTCCTGTAATTCCCTTCCCCCTGTGTTTTACTCTTCCTCAAAGCAGTCCACACTGTTTCCCCATTCTGATGTTTGATGTTTGATATACACATTATGTTACTCTTGGTTTAAGTCCTGGGTTACAGATGTCGTTAAATAGGGTTAACCTACATGAAGACCAGAGAGATGCCTGTGGGAGAAAAGGAAGCCATTTTGAACTGAGAAAAGAGAAAAAATCAGAGCCATTGCACAAGCATTTGGAATATCCTGAAAAAAGAAAGAGACTGGTGGTGTACAACCAGACATTTAACAGGCCAGCCACAGAAAACAACAGCAGTTGAATGACAAACATTGTGAGAGCTATGAAAACCCAGAAACAATAGTCCATGTCATCAATAACAAACTGCCATATTGTGGTGGTGAAGGTATCACAATCCACTATTCAAAGAAGAATTTAAAAGCAGAAATATTGTAGCAATACAATAAGATGCAAACCATTCATCAGCAGAAAAAAATCAAATGGCCAGATTGGAATTAGCAAAAAAAGTCAGAGTGTTTAGCAAAACCAATAAAATTTGCCTTGCCATTTCAATACTTTCAGAAGAAGAAATGTATACAGTGACAAAGGAAAAACAACATAAAGTATCTTAGTAAGGTGTTGGGCCACCACCAGAACAGCTTCATCGCACTTTGAAATGGATTCTACAAGTCTCCAAAGCTCTACTGGAGGGTTGGAACACCAGAAAATATTCCCACATTTGGTGTTTTGATGACAGTGGTACAAAGTGCTGTTTAACAGGTTGGTCCAAATTGTCCCATAGGTGTTCAATTGGGTTGATTTCTGGTGATGCCAAAGGCCATAGCATATGATTCATGTCATTTTGATACTGATCAAACCATTCAGTGACCCATCAAGCCCTATGGTCGATGTGGGCATTGAGACCACTCCCATCATGATAAAAATGTTTCATTTTAGGATAAACATGATCAGTCTGAAAAATATTGTATTGAGTTGCAGTGATGCTTCAAAGTAAGGGGACAAATGGAGGCAGACCATGCACATTCGCTAAGCACCATTTCAGGAAGACTATACTAATACTGGGTAAGGACTCCCTTTGCTCTCCAAACAGCCTCAATTCTTCATGGCATGGGTTCCGCAAGATGTAGGACGTAGGAAAGCATCTCAGAATACATACCACATTAAACCTTGAGGTGGATGGGCTACAGCAGCAGAAGACCACCTGGTGTTCCACTTCTGTCAACCAAGAACAGAAATGTGAGGCTGCAGTGCCGCACCACAGACTCACCACAACTGGACAGTTGAAGACTGGAAAAACATAGCCTGTACTGGTCAATCTTGATTTCTGCTGAGACACACAGGTGGTAGGGTCAGAATTTGGCACCAACAGCATGAATCCAAGGATCCAACCTGTCTTGTGTCACCAGTCCAGACGTTTAGATGTGGTAGACTGTGGTAGCAGTTGTAGCTCTGTGGTTAAGACGTTGGACTACTGACCCAAAGGTTTTGAGTTCAAATCCCACCGCTGCCACTGCTGGGCCCCTGAGCAAGGCCCTTAACCCTCAACTATGATAAATGTAAGTGGATAAGGGGGTCTGCCAAATAAGGGCATCTGATTGCATCTTGCATAGAAGAATGCAGAATCTCAAAGGAGATTCAACTGCTCAGTGTGTAAATGAGATAAATGTAAGTCTCAACTTACATTTAAGGACAACTGTCTTTTGAGATTCTGGACCAGGTTTACATCATGCAAGATGCAATCAGACACCCTTATTTTGCAGACGCCCTTATCCAGAGCAACTTACATTTATCTCATTTACTCAACTGAGCAGTTGAATCTCTTTTGAGATTCTGGACCATGTTGACCTGATTACATCATGCAAAATGCAATCAGACGCTTGTTTGGCAGACGCCCTTATCTCATTTACCCAACTGAGCAGTTGAGGGTTAGGGCCTTGCTCAGTGGCCCAGCAGTGGCAGCTTGGCTGTGGTGTTATTTGAACTCCCAACCTTCAGGTCAGTAGTCCAACATCTTAAACACTGAGCTACAACTGCTACCACATTCTACCACATCTAAAAGTCTGGGCTGGTGACACAAGACAGGTTGGATCCTTGGATTCATGCTGTTGGTGCCAAATTCTGATCCTACCACCTGTGTGTCTCAGCAGAAATCAATATTGATCAGTACAGGCTACGTTTTTCCAGTCTTCGACTGTCCAGCTGTGGTGAGTCTGTTCCCACTGCAGCCTCACATTTCTGTTCTTGGTTCTTCTGCTGCTGTAGCCCATCCACTTCAAGGTTTAATGTGGCATGTATTCTGAGATGCTTTCCTACTCAACACATATGTACAGAATGGTTATATGAGTTAATGTTGCCTTCCTGTCAGCTTGAAGTAGGCTGGCCGTTCACCACTGACCTCTCTCATCAACAAGACGTTTCTGTCTACATACCTGCCATTGACTGGATGTCTTTTGTTTATTGCACCATTCTGAGTAAACTCTAGAGATTGTGTGCATGAAAATCCCAGGAGATCAGCAGTTATAGAAACACTCATATACCCATGTTCCCTCATTCCCTACACACTGTGCAGTTCCCTTTAAATAAAAAAATGAAAAGACATCTGCCATTAAATATTCAATTCTTTAATATTTTACTTTAATCAAATAAAGTTGTTAGAAAAACTCTTAAATCTTGTCTCAGAAATCACAGAGGAGATTCAGGGTTGAGTCTTAACCAGTTTAATCTTGCAAGAGGAACAC
>JAOVVH010169110.1:0-10905 GCA_028566435.1 Scorpiodoras heckelii | reverse complement strand
GAGGACATGCAGACTCCACACAGAAAGGACCCAGACCACTCCACCCGGGGACTGAACCCGGGACCTTCTTGCTGTGACTCGACAGTGCTACCCACTGAAGTTTCTGTGTTGTTTACAACAAATTCCTTATCAGCGTCCATATTTGCAATTTAAAATATTATTGTTACTGGGATCCGGCAATAATAATTAGATAAGAATGTCAGTACAGCAACAAACAGCTTTGTTTTACTTATATATATATACACACACATACACACATACACATTTTTACATTTCTTACATATTACTTTTTTTTCAAATTATTAAAAAAAATAAAAATAAAAAACAGGCAAAATGATATTTGTTATAGTTCTTCTCATTTATAAGCCACCTTTAAGGCTGATAAATCAATTATTTTCCAATTAATTCTCATGACTTAAAATAAATATGTAAACAAATCTACATACACTGAAGTACCAGAAAAACTGGTATTGGAACCTATGCAAAATACATAGTAACGCCACCTATGCACATCACTGGTTGAATCTGGGAGTGTGTATATAAAACGAAAGACATTAATGGAAGCTTCTAGAACTGTTTCTGCTGTGAGAATGGCAAGTTATCACGATTTTGCGATTTACAACGTGGTTTAATAGTTGGAGCTTGTGAGACAAGACATAGCATTTCGAAGGTAGAAGCAAAGTTTTAATTTTCACGTATGAGCGTTTGAAGGGTGAACCGTGACTACAAGAATTCCGGCAAACCTCAAACTTACGACAGCAGCGTGGCCGTAAAAAGACTGTGGGTGAACGTGTTGGGACCTCAACAAACATCAGCATGAGGACTGTGCAACGTTCCCTCCAAGATCCAGTATTAACGGGTTTTTCTGGTACTTCAGTGTAAACGCCCTATTCTTATCACATACAGAAGAGAAGCTGGTGAGGAAACAACCGTATGTAGCTGCTGTAACAGAAACTTATCAGTCTCACAGATTCTCACAACGTAACAGTTGGCAAATTGCTGTTATAGGAAACTGGATTATTTTTCCACAATCCCTGAACTGTATTTTATGCATCATTCTACTACGGTGCAGAATAACACAAAATGTGATGACAGTGAGTCAAAAGACTATGATCATGATGATGACTACCACATCCTTTGAAAGCTTTTGGTCTGTGGTTCACTTTTGATGCATGTGCATCGCCTCACTGAAATCTTCTTGAAATAAACTGAACCACACAGCTGGCCAGCCAGGACGAATAATATCATACTCCAGAAATCTTACATAACCTATTTATTGTTGTTCAAGTCAATGCTTGGCTGAGTACTACCACAATCCACTTAAGCAGATTCTTTGTGAAGGAACAGGGTTTAACTTGATTATATTTTGTCAGCACCATCCACCACTGATTAAAGAAGGGACATTTATAAAGCCTAGTAAACAGGTTCATTAAGAAATGCCTCATAAATGTGTGTATGCTGTATGCGTATTGCTGCGCTGCTTTATTACTCATTCCACAGCACAGCTGATGGAAAGGCGCACTTCTACGCAGCCAGTCGTACCCCAATCCTAACTCTGTTGGTCTGACATGAACAAATCCCAATGCATACTGTGCAAACTGTGCCTTTATTTACACAATCAATACTGAAAATAAGCCTCAGGGTTATATACTATTCTTGGTTTTTACCTGACCATGTAGCTGGGTGAAGTAATTTAGAACAAATCTGTGTTCTGTCTCCTCATGCACTGCGGAAGCTCATTTCCGGTCTATGTGCAGGTAATGACTCTTTTCAGTACAGAAAATAATAGATTTGAACTTATGTCTTATAGAGTATTTCATCTTCTAAGCATTTATGCATACAAAATATTACCATTTCTATCAAGCAGGAAAACACAGTGAAGAAGTGGTAGTGCTTAATCAGGAAACAGACATGAAGGAAACTCTTACAGGTAGAGTAATTCACTTTTAGTACTACCACAAGTAGAGAATCTAAAATGAAAAACAAAAAAGTGAACATGTTGGGCAGTGATTGCTCATTAGGAACTGGTGATCACTGACTGGTCGTTGGCAACCATGGTGATTAGTGATTGTTGGGAATTTTGGTGATCAGTGATTGGTCACTGGGAACAATAGTGATTACTGATTTGTGGTTGGGTACAATGGTGATCAGTGATGGATCTTTGAGGACAGTGGTGTTCAGTGATTGATCTCTGGAAACAATGGTTATCAATGACTGGTCATTGGGAACGACAGTGATCAGTCATTGGTTGTTGGGAACAATGGTGATCAGTGATTGGTAATTAGTGACCACTGATTGACCATTGGAATGATTGGGAATTGGTGATCAGTAACTAGTTGTTGGGAATCATGGTGATTAGTGATTGCTGGGAACAATGGTGATCAGTGATTGGTCACTGGGAACAATGGTGATCTTTGGTTGGTCGTTGGGTACAATGGTGTTCAGTGATTGATCTTTGAGAACAATGATGTTCCGTCATTGAGTGTTGGGAACAATGGTGATCAGTGATTGGCAACTGGGAACAGTAGTGATCAGTGACTGATCGTTGGAATCAGTGGTGATCAGTGATCATTGGCAATGGTGATCAGTGACTGATATTTAGGAACAGTGATCATTGATTGAACATTGGAAAAAACAGTGATTGGTCATTATAAACAATGGCAATCAGTGACTGGTTGTTGGGAAGAATCTTGTACATTATAACAAAACTGGGTTGTAAGAAATGAGTCATTAAGATTTTGGCTAATGTCAGAAAAACACCACTTCTGCACTGCATTTGTGCTAAACGTGGGGTCTCAAAAATCACAGGCAGAATAATGGAAATCTGAATACAGTGGCACAGTGGCAAGAGATTTTAAATGTCAAAACCCTGTGTTGAGCCAGTAGACCCATGTCATTGCAGCTGTGCTCTTTTCTGACTGTGAAAATACCAACAGAATGCAAACCAGGAAAAAAATAGATTACACCCTACCCAGAAGAAGAATCTGCACAAAAATGTTGTTTGGTCTGTAAACATCATCATCATCATTACATCGATCTAAACTTATTGTGTCAAATATGGCATCGGTATCCTCACAATCTGAGCCTTGTTTTTAAGTGAATTCACAATGGAGCTCTGAAGTATGTGAAAAAGTGCTTCTCCACCTTCTAACACGCTCTCACTTTCTCTACAGGTGAAGAAGTTTCCATACTCACCACCTCCCTGTCTCATTCCTACTACTGAACAACAACTGATGCCTAAGACTATTCAGCGGGGACAACTAGAGGTCTAATGAAAACCAGAAATCACATGGAACCCCTCATTATAGTTCCAAATTTACTTTCCAGAGTCACTGTTTGACCCATCATTTGTCCATTTTAGTCATATCACAGAAAAAATCCAGAGCAATTTGTCTTCTTCTTCAAGGTGCAACCCTTTGAAGCACTTTGAAAGAAAAAACAGAACTTCAATTTGAAAAGAAACTTACAAATGCCTGCCTTCTTTCACTCTCCAAAGTCACCTGGACAGGCTTCAATTATTTGATATAAATACCACTTTTAAGACATCCTGTTGAAATTATTCAGACCTGCCAACCCTGAAGAGGAATAATGATTAATGAATAATGATGTCCAGGGGGAAAAATTGCAGTACATTTCTGACATATTCCATTCTCCCTTTCATTATTGTCTAAGGTACTGTCATGTGTATATAGACTATATGGCCAAAAGTTTCTGGACACCTGACCATCAAACTCATACATGCTTGTTGAACATCCCATTCTAGAGTTAGTCCCCATTCACTGGTATAATAACCTCCATTCCACTGGGAATGCTTTTGAGTAGATTTTGGAACCTGGCTGTGGGGATTTGCTCGTTCAGCCATGACAGCATTAGTGAGTTCAGGCACTGATGTCGGGCCTGGTGTGGTGTTCCAATGGTGCTCAGAAAGGTTCAGGTCAGAAGCTCAAGTTCGTCCACTTCAACATTGGCAAGTCATGTCTTCATGGACCTTCATGAACAGTGACATTGTCATCCTGGAACATGTTTGGGCTCCTTAGTTTCAGTAATGTTACAGCATACAAAGAGATCCTTACAGTTCTGTGCTTCCAACTTTGTGGGAACAGTTTGAGGATGTCCAGTCTGTTTTAATTATAATATAGACACTGGCTTCTTTCAAGGAAGAAGAATGAGGTGAGATACGAGATGTGAGGAAGATGGTACAACTTCCATGGGGTCAGTTAATACCAGAGACTTCGAAACCTCTGTGCACCTGTCAGTCATTCCAGATTCATATGTCTGTTGGCTCATCTGTATTTTTACTGGGGGGAACTGGAAAGGGAACGGCTTTTGGTATATTTTTGAGTTTGTACTGTGAGAATGCAGTGCTCCTAGACAAAAAGCTTAAAGCTTAGAAGATCTGCATACCATTAAATGCACAGCCGGATGCTGAATAAGAGAATAGGCTGGAATGTCCTTGCACTTTCTAAACATAGCAAACTCAATAAAGTGGGCTTGAAACTATCTTCATTATATATTCATACATTCAGAAAAAGAGCAGGTAGTATACAGGACACAATAAGAAAAAGAAGTACAACATTTTAATCAATTTTTATTCTTGCTCATTGTCCTGCTTGTTCTCTTTTTACAATTCCAGCAGGTCTGTTAAAACATGAACATTGGGAATTCTTCATTAAAGGTGGAGTCAGCAATATTTAAGTCACAACACTTTTTAATATACGGTGATGGTTTCCTAGTATTCTGGCAGCTGCCGATAAAATATCTGCTCCACAGAGAAATATTGGTCTCTGTGGTGCCTCGGGCTCTCCAAACAGAAGAAAAACAAATGATGTGGACCATCAATATCTAACAAATAAACATAAGGATGCACTCCTATTTCACTGTCAATCATATTGCCTGACATTTCAGAAAGCTCCAGTTTATAACATTTTTACCAGCATCCCCACGCTTATTATTTTACTATAACTATACATTATTCGTAAGGCTAATGCTGGAGAAATCATTATGGGTGAAATTTTCAGGAACTAGCCAAAGTGACTGTAATAACCAATACTGGATGTAGTGTTTCACTGCGCTTTCCTTAAATTACTATTGTGTCCTTTGGTTTTTTTCATTGTTAGTTTCAGTACAACTGTCTGGATTGTGAAAATGTGATTACAGGGTGCTGAGACAAGCTGCACCATTCATGGCTGAACTAACAGTTTAACCAGCAGCTGAAACAGGAGAGTTATGACCACAAGCATGTTTATAATGTGTACAAAAAATTATTCAACTTGCATGTTTCAGGTGGTAGTAACTTCAGTCTCCTACAGATGCAGCTGCACGAGGATAATCGGGCTATAAATACCTGCATGGGGTGAGACGGGATTCATAGATTGAGAAGAGGTGGTACAGAGCAGTGAATATCTCGTTCGCACGGTTACCATAGCCGAAGAGACACAAAAATTAGACTGCTATCTGGTCAGATTAATCTGGTTTCTGCCTGTAGGTGAATGATGCCAGGCGTCGTGTTCATCATAGACCTCAGGAAGCCTTCAAACTGGACTGCATGCAAAAGTGTAGTTCAAGCTGGAGGAGGCTCTGTGATGTTCTGGGGGTGTTTTCATTACGTGGAAATGGGTCCTCTGTTTGAGGTGACAGTAAAGTTGAACCATAATGCTGACTTTGAGCTGCTGGACAACCGGGTATTGCCTTTTGCTCATTATCTTACCGATGAACATAACATTCTCATCCCTGTATTCCAAGATGACAATTCTCGCCTTCACAGAGCTGCAAATGTGACTGGCATGAAGAACATTCACACATCTGGGCTGGCCCACAAATTCCCCAGATGTGAATCCTCCAGGGAAGACATCCACAAGATCTGGCCAAACTGCTCTATTCTTTGATGTAACAGAGGCTGAACACTGATGTTACCTACATCCAGGAACTTGCCAAATCGAAGCTGCTACTTGTGCTCATGCAGTTATTACAAGCTATTAGATATGTTTCAGTCACACGTGAGTAAATTTTTGTCCAGTGATCAACCATTGAAGAACTCAGTGAAGTTCTCATCTTCTACAAAATGAGGACAAACATAGCTGAAGAATTAAAGAATTAAAAACACCTCCAAAAATTCTCTACAGCTATGTGTGATCATTTCACTCAGTTCCTATGGTGAGGTTATGAGAGGACATCTAGAGGGTTATGAGTCCTCTAGATGGTTAAAGTGATGTTTATTGAGCTTTCAGTGTAATGAATATGACTGTGCGTGCAGAATGAGTTATTTTGTTTTAGGTATTTAAATACAAACACGTACTTATGATTAAGTATTATTACATCATGCTAGTATTTTGTGTAATTATAAAATAAATATATGTACCAGTTGTGTATACTGTACAATGAGGTCATCCTCTCATTCCTCAATAAATAAAGACTGGGAGGTGATCACATTATCCAGTCAGAGCTTCTGAAATCTTCGTGCCCCTACAATATTTATTTTCCTTAATGCCAAATGATTAGTACCTATACCAGTGCTGACTGGATAACAAGATGTAACTGGAAGTATCACCCATAATTAAAGCAAGGAATCATGGGGAGCATGAATAAGGTTAATAATAAAGTGTTTAATTTCTCAGCAATCTACTAAATATTGTGTTATTTATTAATTAATAAAAGACCCATAATGCCTGTTATGCTACTGAGAAACTAGAAAGCAAAAAAGTTCTCTGCGCTGAAGACATTCCCATGCTGTAAAACGTACAGTTACGTTTGTGCTAGCACTGGAAACCCATCCTCCTCTGTGTTTATTCTCATTAATGTTAAAGGGATTTACAAAAGAAAAGACATGTCTGCTGTCCAGATCAATTCGTTAGTGGCTCGTCAATGTCAACTGGGCCTGTTGCTGGCCCACTGGAGCTAAGAAACAAGCTCAAGGAACATGAAGGAGCAGTGAAAGGAAATAATGCCAGAACGTCACATAAGGACATGACCAGTATTGAAAGAAGTATTCAGATCCTGTACGTAAAAATCCCCCAGAACAAACAAAAGTAATGCAAGTATATGCATTAAATATCTGACTTAATATTAGCAACACAATCTAGTTAAAGTATTAAAGTAAAAGTGCTGGTTTGGTCTCTTTGCCTGATGCATCACTACATATGAGACATCATTAGATTCTTAATACTGAAGCATCGGTGTGTAAGCAGCATGTTTCTGTTGTAGATGCTGGAGATGGAGCTAATTTGAACTACTTTACGTACAGTTTTATATAAAAAACATTCTGATACACATTTAGTCTGTTTCCAATGTCTGGACTTTTTCTCTAATCATTGATTTTTGGTGAGATATTGGATAATTTTAAACATTTATTGAAATGAAGCCATGTGAGAAGTTTAGAGGGAAAAATCACTATTTGACAGAGCTGTTAACTCACAGACAACTGAAACGTGACCCGACTGCATACTGTGTCAGAAGTCAGAAATTTTCTAAACCACTGGTTTAATCTTTAACAGCATTATTGTCTACATATTGTCCATTTTGTAAAAATTTCATCTAAAATGTAACTAGGAACTAAAGCTGTCAAATAAATGTAGTGGAGTGGAAAGTATAAATAGCACAATATGTAAATACTCAAGTAATGTACAAGTACCTCAAAATTGTACTTAAGTACAGTACTTGAGTAAATTACTTTCCACCACCAGACATGACGCTGTGTATCCTCTAACACCGTAAATCACGTTTGCAGCTAACACCAGCCATATTCAATGACATGACGCGCACACACACACACACACAGTATATGATCAGTCCAACATTTCCATTTAGAGCATTTTCACATACTGACTGATTGTGGACTCATAGAAGCGTTGCTCATAATTGCAGGGTTGCTTTCTCATAGAAGATTTCATAATCTGTGTTAGTGCAGTTCTATATAACACTCATGCATGCAGGTTTACAAAATGATAGGCACTAGGTTTATCCTTTTTCCCCAGATTTTCTCCCTAATTTAGTCGTATCCAATTCCTACCCATCTGTATTGCCAGTCAGGGAGGGCGAAGCCATCAAATGCTTACTCCGAGAACACGCCGCCTCTTTTCAAACTACTGCTCATGCGACTTCCGGGAGCGGCGTAACGCACTCGGAGGTAGACGTTCCCGCCCACCTTCTGTATACATGAGCTCCGTGATTGGACAGTGACGCTCTGATTGACAGAGAGCGTATGCTGCCCCTCCCACCCTGGTGGTGTTCTCTGATCTCCCAGCTATGGGCAGCTATTCCATCACCCGGATTCGAACTAGCGATCTCTGGATGACAGGCGAATGCATTGCTGTCGCGCCACGCGGGAGCCGCCATCCTTTTGCTATTTTTTAACAATCAAGTGGTGAAGAAAGACACTTTTTGCATGCCTGGCATTTCATTTTGTAAGAATACCTGCAAATGAGGAGGTGCACTCATATAAGACGACGTTTAGCATATTATGCAGATTGCTAAAAGTCAAGCATGTTTTGTTATGCTCTCAGTGCACTCAGACTACAAGTTAATTAACAAGGCTTGGAAAAGAGGAAAAAGTAATCTTTTTTGTATACATAGCATACGATCTCTCTTCCACCTAGACAGCAGGGACAATTATACTCTACTGGACTCTGATTTAAACTCAATAGGGAGGCATTGTGAATATTTAGTCCTGAGCCACTCAGGAACCTTAAATGTATATAATGCTTTTTAAATTATAATAAAAATGACAAATGGGAAAGCGTTTAGATATCTAACACTGCATGTGCTGGTATGTGTATCACTGCCATGTCACAGTTGGCTGAGTCGAAATATCCAGTGGCCAGTTCTGCCCCAGACGATCCACCCAAAAGCAATAAAACTCTCTGACCCAAGTGAACCTAACTCGCTAGCTATAGTCCTGGATTAAAGCTGAGCAAATTGTACCTCACTGAAGCAAAATTTGGATGATGCATCAACCAGGGGCTCACAACTGTTTTGACCTGCACTGCCATGTGCACTTTATATTGCATTAGTTAGTTCTGTGCTATTTTATGTAGCACATGTAGGTCCTGGAGGAACATTGTTTCATTTCAATGTGTACTTCACACACTGTATATGGTTGACATGACAATAAAACCCACTGGACTTGACTGGAACTGCACTGCAACTGCACTTCAGGTATACATCTTTGCTCTATGAGCCACTTGAAGGCCATATAAAGTGTAACTATTATACGTATATGATAGTCAAGACAATGCTGACTCAATGAAATACACACACAAGCACCTCTCAATTCTAGATCAGACTCTCAAGTTCACGAGCTTTGGTAAAAACAAGGGAGAAAGAAAGACAGAGATCGGGAGAGACAGCGTGAGAGGGAGCGAGAGCAGACTATGAATGTTGGCATAGCTTCACAACTGCATGTTCCTCTTCTGCTACAGCATCTGTACTCTCAACCCAGCCAATGGCCATACTTACTGCTTGTTCCTGTAATAAGACAGAGCCCGCTTATCTGTTTAAAGCCTATTTAACTTATAGATTAACTCATTTTGGGACCCAGCGTCTTCATCCAACCAAGCAATACCCCCCAACACCATTTACTGATTGTTGTACCTCTGAGATTTTCAAGCATGTCTAATACTCTTGACAATGAATTACGTAGTATGACCCCCCTGTGACTAGTAGCAACAACAGCAATAAGAAACAGCCAATGAGAATCTAAGAGGAAACAACACGCATCTTCTGTAGTGCGCAGCAGGTCCCTGAATCCAGTTTGTGTACGTGGGAAGGCAAGAGCAAAATGTAAGCAAAGGTGACACAATTCCTAGTAGTGAACAATATAAAAATGCTGTTTTTGCACTGTACCCTTCGGTTCACTTTGCAGAACAGAATTCCTGATGCCTGGGTTTATCCATTCGACATTTTTTCCCATACAACATTAAAAACACCGTCTACAAGTACACATGTACTGTGCAACAACTGAACAACACACACGTGATTACAGTGTGAATGAGTGATTCCAAGATGTTGAAAATCGTGTTTTGTGCACTCGGTCTTAGCCATCACCACCACCACCACCACACAAAAACGTCCGAGGTCTGCGTCACTTCATCTCATTTTCCTTTATAGATTTCTGCCTTAAACCCTCCTTTACAACAGATCCAGCAGGGATACTGGATGATTGTCACTATCTCTTCTGTCCATCTTGACCGCCGCATGCTGAAGGTCTTCCTGTGCACTAAATCACTTACTGTAAGTTTCCTGATCTGATATCAGCTTTATAAAAGTTAATCACAGAGCTCTGACAGAAGCTCTGAAGTCTTCGATTTTTCCATGAGTCATTAAAAGGTTTAGCCCAGATTTTGCTGTGTTCTGTATTCTGAAGATTGGATGCCCACGGACGATGGCGGTGATGCATACAGCAGCTTGATCAGAGCAGAGCTGTCGACCATAAATCATAAAGACATCGCAGTACGCCAGATGCTGTACAGAGACAGTACACAGATATAGCCTGAACTGTCCAATAGCCATTACTGCTAACAACTGTGTACACTTGAGCTGAGAGCTGTCAAAACAAATCGGGAACATCATCCGCACCAACATAACGGCAGGTTGACAGAATTCTTCTCCTTTCCACTAAAAGTGGCAGCAGCCTCTCTTTTTCCACTAACGCATCTGCTAAAAGCCTCTCATGCCTCTTGCATCTTCTGTCTGCCGCATGCCTGCAGTCCACTTGTCCTGTTCTGGCAGGGTCACCAACCACACACTACACATAACCATGAAAACATGCATACACAATATAATAGATTACACTTACAGGGGTTGGACAATGAAACTGAAACACCTGTCATTTTACTGTTGGAGGTTTCATGGCTAAATTGGACCAGCCTGGTGGCCAATCTTCATTAATTGTACATTGCACCAGTAAGAGCA
>JAOVVH010168957.1:0-10917 GCA_028566435.1 Scorpiodoras heckelii | reverse complement strand
AGATGTTTTTTTTATGTCCTGATATGTAAACCCACATATACATGTGTATTATGCATGTATACATGGGTTTACATATCAACATGTATCAAAAAAAATTCTGGTCCTTAGAAGGTCTTACATTAGGCAAATACAACCCCAGATAAACAACAACACACAACTGATTCCACCATGTCATTATATATTTAACAAAAATGGCCCACTCTTCTTTACACTGTTGCTTCAGTTCACTGGGCTTTGTGGGCATTCTTTTATACACAGCTGTCTTGCGGTCCCACCACAGGTGATCATTTTCTTGTTGCATGACCCAATTTAGGCCAAATTTCAGCTGTCGCATTGATGGCCTCGCATTTGACTCTAGAATACTTTGCGGTACAGAAGAGTTCATGGTCAACTCAATGACTACAACTGCCCAGCTCCTGTGGCTGAAAAACAAGCCCACCACCATGCTTGACAGTTGCTATGAGGTGTTTGTGCTGATATGTTATGATTGGTTTTCACCAAACACGGCATTGTGCATTAAGGCCAAACATCTCCACTTTGGTCTTGTCTGTTCAAAGGACATTGCTCCAGAAATCTTGTGATTTGTCCAGATGCAACTTTGCAAACTTAAGCTATGTTCTTTTTAGAAAAAAGAGGCTTTCTCTGTACAATGCATCCAAAAAAACCTTTTTCTAACCATACTGTCATGAATATGAACATTTATCATCCTAACTGAGGCCTGTAGAGTCTGAGATGTAGCTATTGGGTTTTTTGGAATTTTTCTGAACATTGCACACCTTGGGGTGAATTTGCTGGGACATCTCCTGGGAAGATTGGCAACTGTCTTGAATGTTTTCCACTTGTGAATAATCTTTCTCACTGTAGAATGATGGACTTCAAATTGTTTGGAAATGGCCTTATAACCCTAAGATCATTGCTGATGTCTTTCCTTCATGGCACTGCATTAACGCACACCTGAATCTCCAGACCATCAAACTGCCAAAACGTTTGCTTTTGTAGAGGTGCTCACACTTGCTGATGATCAATTAATGAAGGACATTTGATTAGCAGCAAATGGCTGCTACTGGCATACAGAAACAGGTGTACTTAATTATTTTTACACACGGCTTGTCCACTTCATTTCCGTTAAATAAAGAATGACATGGTGGAATCTGTTGTGTGGTGTTGTTCATCTGAGGTTGTGTCAGATAGATAGATAGATAGATAGATAGATAGATAGATAGATAGATAGATAGATAGATAGTCCAGAACTGAAATTTTAGCCCTACATCCTTTTCCAGTCCTTCCAGTCACTAGTATGGACCCTTAACCACTAAGCTCACCACTGCTCATAGTTTTGTTTTGTTGGAGAGGATGTTTCATAAATTCATTGCCAAGTGTTAGACAAGAAAATAGAAAAAATAGAAAACGTCATCAGGCTGTAGATTTAAAATTTTTCCAACATGATCTTCCTGTAAAGTTACATTGCAGATGCTCATAAGAAAATCTTTGGAAGTAAAAGCAGATAAATTACTTATATTATTTTCACCCCAATCACACAAATGGTTTTCTGTCAAATGAAGTATTAAGGTTCTGACTATAACATAATGGCACATTTCCAAAACTTGAATGACTTGGCCAAAAAGAGAAGAGTGGGATTAAACTTCAAATGGGGTTCTGGGAGATACTTAGGGTTATACTGGGAGATACTTAGGGTTATGTGAAAGTGCCAACATTTTGGCAAAGAACCTCGTATTTTTCTCCCTGGCATACAATGAGTGCATTAAGAAATTCTAGGAATGAATAAATCATCTGTGAGAAATATTGCAATGTGAATCTGTGCCTGGCATAAATATTCATCCCCTCCACCCCCCGCCCCCCACCTTGAAATTTATCACCTTTTTAAATGTTATGGCTTAACTGGGATTTTTTTTTATCCATTTGATTTACTAACATTAAAGGTGCAAAATATTTTTTTTTATTGTGACACAAAGGTTAATTAAACATAAAAAGCAGACATTTGTTGGTTGCATGTGTATAAAGTAAGTAATTAAGATGTGGAAAAGTTCAAGGGGATGAATACTGTATAGCATCAGCCAAAGAAACAGAATGCAGAATCCAAAAAAGAGAGATGCAAATCTTTTGTTGTGGAAATACAAAGCCACTTATCTATTTATCTGCAATAACAGCACAGCACAGGCTTGTTCTTCATAAGCATGAAACACACATTTTAACCAGGAAACAAACAAGACATTATAATCCCACAGATAATCTACATCATCGTGGTGGAACATAATTATTTCATACACACGCACACATGCACACACGCACGCACACACACACACACACACACACACACACACACACACACACACACTCACACACACACACACACACGCACACACGACTTTGTATTGCTAAACTTGTGAGGAAATTCCATTGACATAATTATTACTGCATCTAATTAATGTTAACCCTAACCCTAACCCTCAGTAATGAAAAAGAAACTTTTTGGCTCTTTTTATATTTAATTTTGTTAAAAAGTACAACAAAAAAAAAAATCACTGTCCTTACGGGGGACCAGCAAAATGTCCCCACAAGGTCAAAAGTATCAGAGAGCGAGAGAAAGAGAGAGAGAGAGAGAGAGCGAGAGAGAGAGAGAGAGAGAGAGAGAGAGAGAGAGAGAGAGAGGGAGAGATTACAGATGTCTTTGGGTTAATCTGATTAAGTAAAGAGAAGTCTATATTTTGATGAAATAGGTACGGTGCATACTGTATATAATGACTTTGAAGCGCTCTGTTCAGGAAGTGTGGTAAAGGTCATTGATTCACTTTAAAGGTTTAAGATGTTTCTCAAGCATAAAGTGGCAAAAAAGGGAAACAGATTTTAGATACAATCATATAACAGACATATATGCACAGGGTGTATTGGAAATCTGTATGATTGGCTGTTCACATTCTTACTTCTGGAAGTGCAAATGATATGTATTTAACACACTGGTTGAATTGAATCGATTCAGTGAGAGTTACGGCTGTTATGACAAAGCCGCTTATCATGATAGAGTTAGGAAAGGGTGAGGTGAGATGTTCTTACAGAGAGTGTGACAGAGCAAGACCGAGCCATCAAGCCCTGAAGCTTAGCACCACTGCAAATGATAAGCCTTCCTGGGAACTTTTGTACATAAATTTCCATATTCATGTGACCTGTACACCTCTTTTTCCTCTTCTTCCATTATCTGAATATCTATTCCATCTCCCAGTTGACTCACTAACAGAGCTACATGGTGAATCATTTAAAAAGGATGCAAGCCAAGGAAAAGCTTGACAGAAAGTAAATTTAACACTACAGACTCATTAAAAACGAGGTATTTGAAAGGACACTGATGCTCTGCCAAGCACATGGATTACATGTGCAAAACCTGTATAACGGGATATACTGTATATGTACCTGTAAACTAATTGTGATGCTAGTATGCTATTACTCATTTAACCTTTTTATTATTTTTTAAATGAGAGCTGAAAAATTTTATGGGATTTTTAAAATAAGATTAGACACGTAAACGATTGGAAGTAAATTAACCAGACGTTTAAGAAGAGAAGTACAGGACGGTAGAGGATACATGGATCATTGCAAATGTATTTATACCGTCTAATGTAATATTTGCAGTCACCAGCTTTCAGCTACAAACTTCACCTCCGTAACTTAAAAATAAAGGTGCCAAAGACAAACAATTATTGTTTCATGAAGAACCTTTTTGAATATTTTAGTTTGTGTCACAGAGAACTAAAATGGTTCCAATAATGTAAGGATCTTTATGGTGAAAACTAATTCTTGTATTTATTGCAGAAAAAAAACCAAAAGCCATTTCTAAGCCATTACTTTAAAAAATCTTTTATGGCAATATTATATTTTATAGTATAATGTGAAATATACACAAGGAAAAATATTAATTATTAAAATATACAAAATTAATGTCATATTAATTCCTGGCTAAATTTGGATATTTAAACACATACAGGGAAAAATATCTGCCTTTAATTAACAGCAATTAGCAAAGCAATGCAACACTTCTGAACTCCCTGCAGGTGGCTTATGTTTTACATGATCTGTTAAAAAAACGACTCCCACATCATTAAGACTGCTGAAGACTATTTACATCCCAGTTACAGAGCTGCAAAATACGAGCATGCTCCTTGTGTCAGGTAGCTTTATTAAAGATCTGCAATTAGTAAACCACACACTACTAATTCATGAGACATGATGAAAGCACATCCTCATGAACTGCTAAGTGTTTCAGACAGAAATGAAGACTGGGAGCAAATAGTAGATGTTATTGGATTGCTATTGGTTATTGATGATTCTAACTGTTCATCAACCAATTCATTTATGCAAAGAAAAAAAGGCTTCAAATGAAGTTTATATTGTGGCATAGCTTGAACTGACTTTTTCTTCAGATAACTAAAATGACCAAAATATCAAAAAGCAATACCTAAGAATGCTTTTATTAGGAAATTGTAGGGGAAAGAAGACTATCAAAGTAAAGGATAGAGTGATGCATTCTACTTGACATTTCTCATTGTTAGAGCAATTTCAGCAGTGTTATCTCCTGTAGTATCTGGGACACAGCGAGCCCTATGAATCCAAACTATATATATGACTGCTGTCCTGCTGTTGTGAGCCCAAACCTCTATACAGAATAATATTTTATGATTCCAAGCTTCAAGCTAAAACACTTTATAACATAAAGAAATAAAGCCTTTGTCTGAGTTCTGAGTTCATCTTGTACTTTGAAATGATCTATTTGATTTACCAGCTTTGCCCTGGTGCAAACATAAAAAGCTTAGATGAAAAAAAAAAATGCAATGCATAACTTATCTACATAAGCGTAATAAAATAAGTTGCAAAAGTGTGTGTAAATATTAATACCAGTATAAAATATTGATTTGCAATCAAAGATCTGTATGTAGCCCATTTAGAAATCTGACTGCAAGTTTAATTAGTCATGCATGGTTTCATCTTATATGAATCAGTTTCAAAACATTTACAACCACCATTAAAAAGCTGGTAAATCCATGGAGCAATAAACAAGTCACTACATGTCTCATTAGATGCCATTAATATAATATTTGGCCTTAAAGACATTTTTGCTTGCAGCCTGTAAAATCCAACCAGGCCACTGCAGCTGACACAAAGATTAATAGTTTTACTATTAGCCTCACTAGATTCACCAAACGGATCTGAGATGAAACTGTGCAGGGGAAATGGGGCATGCTAAATGGGACAAAAAGATGAAACAAATTAGGGCATGACGAAACTGTTTTGGCAATTAGTTGTTATCTTAGAGAACAGATTATTACAGGATCATTTCCGTACTAACTACAGAATGCAAAGATGTGCAGTACAGTGTA
Organism: Scorpiodoras heckelii; assembly: GCA_028566435.1. Lineage (NCBI taxonomy): Eukaryota > Metazoa > Chordata > Actinopteri > Siluriformes > Doradidae > Scorpiodoras > Scorpiodoras heckelii. The sequence continues at coordinate 5,530 of JAOVVH010168957.1, read as the reverse complement.
TTCTGTATTTCTGTCATAACAAACCATATATGGCATATTTGTAACTATTGCTAGAGAAGCGATAGGATATACTGGTAAGGGCAGTGGATAGCTCAGTGGTTAAGATGTTGGACTACTGAGCAGAAGGTCAGGGGTTCAAGTCCCAGCACCACCAATCTGCCACTCTTGGGCCCTTGAGCAAGGCCCTTAACCTGCAACTGCTCAGCTGTATAAATGAGATCACTGTAAGTCACTCTGGATAAGGGTGTCTGCCAAATGCTGTAAACGTATTGCATTCTAATGTGATAAAACATATTTAAGTAATTGTATGCAATATCTTGAAATTTGGGTGAATAGATCTGTACAGTTGTGTGCACACATGCACAGTTTTTTAAATTTGCTGTCACTACGGCATTATCATCTTAACTGTGGCTTACAGGGGTGGTTTCCCAGACAGGGTTAAAATTAAGCCAGGAGTAGGCCTTAATCTGGAGTGGTTAATTATATCTTTAAAAAATGGTGTTCTGAAACACAGATTGGTTACTAACACCTGGACTATGGAGTTCTGAACTAAAGTAAACCCGATTAATTTAAAACCAATTGTGCTAGTCTGAATTAGCTGGAATGAGGTTGCCTATAAAACATGGAATGGACCCAGAAAAGTCTAAAATTGTATGGAACGGGCGAGGCAAATCAACGTTGCAAATCAGCACATGTATATAGCATTGTATACTTTTATATTCAGTCATATTTAACGTATATCTACAGTGCAATACTATATGTACAGTGTAATTATTCTGTGTTGTTATTGTGTATATTGTGTATATTGTTTAAGTTAACTTCATTTATTGTTTTCTGCATACAGTGGGAACCTGCACCCAAGTTTTTCACTCACATGTACCCCTGTACTCTGTGATGTGACAATAAAATCTTGATTGATTGAATGATTGATTGAAGTTCAACTATGGCAGCAGAAAAGAGACTGCGATCAGCTTGAGAAAATTCTAGTAAGGCAAATAATTTCAAGATACCCCATCATTGAGATAAACAGCACACATCAGCTGTAGAACCAAAGAAAAAGAATACCAAAGAATTCAGTGCAAATGAAGATACGTCTATAAGAACAACACAAAAACTTCAGGTAAGAATTGTCAGTGTTACTACCATTTCTCTTTTCTGAAATCAGTGGATTGACATTATGATAGTTATTCTTTTCAGGTGTTGTGGAAGAGCATAAAAATAAACCTCAAAAGAAATGCTGCTGAAGCCTGAAGAGAGAGTTTTAAGACTGGTGGAGGATCTTCAAATAAAGATATCGACCAGTTGGATGAATTAGTGATTGGAATAATGGAGACCCAAGCAACCTTTAGAAAACACAACATATGTTGACCTTCTAGACATTTCAGATGAGGGATCACACATACCTCAATTTAGTATGTGAGTCCATTTCACTTTGCCTTTTCGTTCTCTCCTTTAAAACTGACATTTGTGCCTGTGTCATCTTCTCCTTTAATCTGCATTTATTTGACCATATATGAACTGTGCTTATTTCAAGGAGAAATTCATATAGATAGAGCTGCAAGGGGTTTACCCTCAACATCCTCAGAAGCAAGGGTGGCAAATTCAGCTTGTACTGGTCACCATAACAAAAGACTCACCATCCATGAAAGGCTAGCAGATGAAGGGCTACCAATCACAAACATAAGTTAAAGTATCTTAAGGAGGAACATGAACTGAAAATGAAGATACTGCAAGAAATCAAGATGAAGGAGAGAACAAATGTTTCATAAGTCACAGCAATACATGAATCTGTGAATTAAATATGATCAACTAATGTAGGATGTGAGAGCTGTTTTGGTTACATACCAGACAAAATATGGACTTTTACTTTTAACATTTTATTGCTCATTACATTTGAAAATGTATCTGATGCAAACAGAAGGCTGCAATGGTAAATAATCTTTGCATGCAGGTCCTTCTCTGGAGTCTGTTGTACAAACCCTGTTTCCAGAAAAGTTGGGACACCTTCTAAAAATGCAATAAAAACTAAAAACTATCATTTGTTTAATAGTTTTAACTTTTATTTAAAAGTACAAAGAAAAATTTTCAGTGCTTTCACTGACAAACCTAATTGCATTTTGTAAATAAAATGTGATGCCTGTAAAAGATTCTAAAAAAGTTGGGACAGAGGCACAGTCAAATGGGTTCAGGAATACTTTGGAAAATCACCGTCACTTAACACAGTCTACCACTGCATCAAGAAATGCAACCTGAAACAGTATTATGCAAAGAGGAAGTGAGTTGTCTTAGTCATCTGAGATGAACCAAACAACAGTGGAAATGTGGTCAGACGTCTGCGGTCAGACGAGTCCACTTTTCAGCTTGTTTTGTGGAAAAATGGGCATCGGATTCTATGTTTTAAAGATGACAAAGACCATTCAGAGTGTTACCAAAAAAAAGTGCATAAACCAGCATCTCTGACGGCTTGGGGGCGCATCAGTGCCCACAACATGGGTGATCTGCATATATATGTGAAGGAACCTTTGATGTGAAGGTTTATATTGGTATTTTGGAGAGACATATGCTGTCAGATGTAAGATGATGTTTTTTTCCAGGAAGTCCATGTCGATGTCAGCAGGACAATGCCAGGCCTCATTCTGCATGAGTTACAATAGCGTGGCTTCATAGAGAGACAGCATGTGCTGCTTTAAGGTATTGCTTTTTGCATGTGCCTGACAGGATTGCCTGCAGTCCAGATCTGTCTCCTATTGAAAATGTATGGTGCATCATGAAGAAGAGAATCAGATAACAGTGACCACGGACTGTTGAGCAGCTCAAGTCTTGTACACAGCAAGAATGGGCAAAACTGCAACAATTAGTATCTTCAATTCCCAAACGACTAAAAAATATAATTAAAAGGAAAGGTGATGTGCCACAGTGTTAGACATGCCTCTGTCCCAACTTTTTTGAGTGTGTTGCAATCATGGGTTTTTAAATTTGTTTGTATTTAACAAACAGAATTAATGTTCATCATTGAAGCACTGAATATCTTTTATTTGTCTTTTTGTCTGTTAAATAAAGTCTCAAGTGAATTAACAAATTACAGATTACAAATTTTATTGCATTTTGAGAAAGTGGATGATTCTGGGTTAATTTTGTTTTGTTGGTGGAGATGGTGATAATATTGGAGAAGCTGCTGTGTTACAAGAATCTACTATAATGTGCGAAGCTAGTACATAACCAATGTGTGTGAAAGAGAGATAGAGACAGAATGGAAATTTGTAAGTTTGAAAATGCTTTCGATTTTCATGGTCTAAATGCAGTCAGCTGTCCGAAAAACTAATTTCTTAATTCTCTATGATAGATTCAATATTTAAATGACTTCACCCACCTGCACAACACCCTTAAGAGTTCTTCTGATGCCAACTGCATGAAAAGCTATAGACTGTGATCTAACTCCAGTAGACACTAATATGGGTATATGTGAACACCTTACCATCCCACCCATATGTGATTTTTGAATGTCCTATTTCAGATTTAATCTCTCTTTGCTGTTATAATAATCTCCATGCTTCTGGAAAGGCTTTCCACTAGATTTTGGAGTGTGGTTGTGGGGATTGGTGTTTATTCGTCCTTCCCAAAGGTGTTCAGTGGGGTTGAGGTCAGAAATCTGTGCAGGCCACTCAAGGTCTTCCACTCCAACCTTAGTTACCATGTCTTTTACTTTGTATGCTACAGCATACAAAGACATTTTAGACAGTTTTGTGCTCCCAACTTTGTGGAAACAGGAGAAGGTCCATGTGTGGGTGTGATGATCGGGTGTCCACAAATTATTTGGACATATATTGTATGATGGAAATATGTTATTTCTATGTATGCGTAATCTCTGGTTAGAATATGTTTTAACACCTTTTAAAATAGATCAACATACCTTTTTATGTACATGCTTAAGTATCCTTAAGCACGTTTTTTTCTGTCAGCCAAGATTTTGTTTTTTGACAAGAGTTGTCTAAGCTGCCAAGCTCATTGCTTGAGGAGACTGTTCAATTCAGAATTAAATATCTAGATTGAGCTCAGCTGCTTTTTCCAGGAATCAATCAATACAATTCACATGTATTCTCCTTGTTGACACAGGATTGTGTTGACAAATGATGAAGAAAGATTAGATGTAGGCTATATGGAGTGGTTAGGATGCTTATTTGTAGAGATTTGTATATTATACTCTCTAGTCTAGTTATTTCCTTGATACATTGTGACAGAGTGAGAAAACATACAACCAGATTAACAAGGGTTAGATACTATTGTGGGACTTTAATTAGAATGTCCTACTGAAGTGAATAGCATTGATTATCTCATTACAATGACATCTGTCAAAGGGTGGGATATATTAGGCGGTGAATAACAGTGAGTACTCAGTTGATGTGTTGGAAGTGAGAAACATAGGCAAGCAAAAGGAACTGAGTAACTTTGTCAAGGGCCAAATTATGATGGCTATACAGTGCAACTGAGTCAGAGCATCTTCCAAAGCAAGTCTTGTGGCGATTTCCCAGTACTCAGTGGTTAGTACCCACCAAAATTGGTCCAAGAAAGGGCAACAGGTGAACTGGCACCAGGGTTATGGGCAGCCAAGACTCACTCATGCATGGGGAGTGAAGACAAGCCCATCTGGTCTGATCCCACAGAAGAGCACTCTAGCAGAAATTGTTAATGCTGGCTATGATAGAAAGGCATCAGATCACATAGTGCATCACTGCTTACTGCATATGGTGCTGCAGACCAGTTAGAATGCCCATGCTGACCCCCTGAGCATCAGAACTGGACCATGGAGCAATAGAAGAAGGTTGAGGGAATCATGTTTTCTTTTACATCATGGGGACAGCTGGGTGTGTGTGTGTCAATTGCTGGGAGAAGAAATGGCACCAAGATGAACTATGGAAAGAAGTCAAGATGGTGGAGGCAATGTTCTGCTGGGAAACTGGCATTCATGTGGATGTCAATTTAACACAAACCACCTAACAAAACACTGGCTCAGGCCCAGTACACACCTTCACCACCAATGATATTCCCTAATGGCAATGGCCTTTTTGTGCTGACTTGGCTTTAAAATTCCCCAGATGTCAATCTTATGAAACATCTGTGGAAAGTACTGGACAAACTAGTCTGATCCATGGAGGCCCAGCCTTGAAACTTGCAACACTTAAAGGATCTGTTGATTACATCTTGGTGCCAGATACCAGAGTACACCTTCAGAGCTCTTGTGGAGTCCATGCCTTGATGAGTCAGAGCTGTTTTGGTAGCAAAAAGGGAACATAAAATATAAATAATAAATATAAATTTATATAAATATAAATATTGCTGCACTTTGTAGTTCAACAATTACAGACTGGTGTGAGTTGATCAGACACAGCAATGCTGCTGGAGATTTTAAACAGTCCACCAACCTAAAATGTCCAGTCAGACCTGTAGGCAGCATCATGTGAGCACTGATGAAGGATTAGAGGATGACTAACACAAACTGTGCAACAACAGATGAGCTACTGTCTCTGACTTT
>JAOVVH010168946.1:0-10919 GCA_028566435.1 Scorpiodoras heckelii | reverse complement strand
CACAGTACATAATTACTCCTTTTTGCTAAACAAGAGTTTCGTCCTTAGTGGACAATAAAGATTATTTCTACAGCTTCATGATCTGATCACTGTGATTTCTGATCACTTGTGTGTAATGACTGTTCAGTGCTGTTTTTCATTTTCATTTTGAATCAGAGGTTTTTTGAATTTAGTGTGTGAACTGGGTTTTGTGTTTACAGTTTGGAGAAATGGATGCATGGTTTCAGGAAATGTGTCTTGGCAACTGAGAAAAATTGTAAACGGTTTAGCTTGTTTACAGTAAATGCACTGTCTGCTGGTTTTTGTTACTTTTACTACACCACGTACAGTATGCCACTTAGTGCAAATCAATACCTGATTACTCTTGAGAGTTTGCTACCAGGCTAACACTGGTAATGATTTAAGCAACACAGCTACAACTAATAAAGTTGATAATGGGTGTGTTTGATTTACAGTGGGTGTGTGAATGATCAAGCATTGATGGTAGTCAGTACACTGGCAGTGCTGAGGTGGTGGGGGCCCCAAATCAAATTCTGCTCAGGGCCCCTAAAAGTTTGGGTCAGCCCTGTATGATTCTAACGTAAGAAACAAATATTGAATTTGGCCACCATAAATTTTTAACCAAAATCTTGTTATATTATATAATTAATTTAGTATATTAAAGTAATTTATTTCTTGATTTATAGGTAGATAGTAGACTTTTGTTTTCGTCTTCATGGAAGAATATATATGTTCTATAACGAAACAGTCATTGTGTTTTTACAGCACAAAATAGCAATGCATCCCAGCAATAGCAATAGATGTAGAATTAGTGATGGCATAAGTGGGGCTTTTGAGAGCTCGAATCAAACAAAACAAATGATTCAGGAAAAAGATGCAATCTTGTGAAACGTTCGAATCATCGCACCACAGCAACATCTGGTGGGCAAACAGTGATCAAACAGTAACCTCGGGGTTATAGACCACTGAAAGAATTGTGTTTTCATGATCGTGATATGAAACATCTCCCCATCAGATAGTAAATGTCCTTGACAGATAATTGACAAAAAACGTTTGAAAAATGTGAAAAACTATATATAAACAATTATTTGATGCCATTATATGGTTTTAACTCTATTACTTGATATTTGAGACCTTCATATATCTGTATATATATTCCACTGTGCTTAGACTGAGATGGTTTCTCCTCTTGCTTAAAATTTCTCCAGCTTTGGAGAATACTTTCTCTCTCAAAGCACCGAGGTTGCTGCAATTAAGAGATATGTTTTTGTTAACTGGAACTAATAAGGACCAGAAGTCCATAGGGCCCTCTCCTCTGGGCAGATAAGGAGATGAGAGATAGCATTGAACCTCAACAGTGGCATCAGCAGTAACAGCAGTGTTTCAGCCACTCAGCTGTCGGTTGTCTAGATTCTCCTGAGTTAATGTACCTGCTGATGTTGATGCCTGACAATGATTGCTTTGTGTCTGAGATGCTGCAGGAATGAATGTCAAATTTTTCACTTTCACTTTGTTTGCATTTTCAAAACATCCAAAACCCAGAACCTTGAATCTAGGATCCAGTAAAGTTGCCATTCCAAGGATCCTCACAGATTCCACCTCAGATCGTACCCTCAAATTATTCTGAAGGTTCTGGCATAACTGTAAAGCTGTTGGATTTGTTCACTTTTGGCTTTTCTTGTGGACCTTGTGATGTAGCATTCGAATCATTGGAACAATTTTAGAAGCAGAAACTCTCTTTTCCACTGACACTGGCTCGATTAAAATGGATAAGAACGTGAAGACACTGACTGACTATTTCATGATGACTCAAACATGACTCAGATCTGATTCATTGCAGCACAGCGTTTCGACACATTGCTTCGAAGTCTGTTGCCAGTTCAAAGACAACCAAAATTAAACTGATGTGTGGGTAGCTTTGGCATACAAACTTATTCAGTTCAGATAAACTCCAATTCAAGTTCATTTTTGACCTTCTGTTTCCTGTAAGAAATGCTATTGATGATTTATGCTAATAACACCTGTTTATTTGGGGGCCCCCCTAATACAGGACTAACAATGTCCATGGCTATAGCTAGTAAGAAATGACAGGACAAACACACACACACACTCGGGGCACTTTAGATACACCAATTAACCTAATATGCATGTCTTTGGACTATGGGAAGAAACCGGAGTACCCGGAGGAAACCCACACAGACACGGGGAGGACATGCAGACTCCACACAGAAAGGACTCAGACCACTCCACCCGGGGATTGAACCCGGGACCTTCTTGCTGTGAGGTGACAGCGCTACCCATCAAGCCACCGTGTCACCCAGGCGGTATAATTTTAAGTAAAAATGTATACTGTGCCAGGAACTTCCGTCTACAAAGACAAAAGCATTTTCATTAAATCATTTTCTCAGTAGCCTGAAACAAACTAATTATGGCCTTTTCATCACCAAAACTTTTGTCCAACTGGATAGCGTATAGCTACCGTTATCTACCTAGCTAGCTAGTTTAATTATTTTGTTGGCCCCAAAGGCAACGAATCACTCATAACCTAAAATAGTTACAAATAGTTGCATTACTTTGCATCTCTTTTAAAGTTTGTGAGGGTGTGGCAATGCCGTCATGTGTCCTGTTGACACCATTCACAGCTCTGGGATCAGAAGTGAGATTTTCTGACTCTCATTTAGAAGCATTTTGTGTCAGAACATTCTGGACTTAGATAAGCAGCTTGCACTTCCATATGCTTCTACCAAAATGCGGGAAAACATCTGAAGACAAACTATAGAGCTGTATGATGTGAAAGTAGAATGCTAGAGTACCAGATCTGATATGTGGTGAAAGAGGAGATTTGCATCATGGATGTGCAGCTGACAAATCTGCAGCAACGGCATGATGCTGTCATGTCAATATGGACCAAAATCTCTGAGAAATGTTTCCAGAACCTTGTTGAATCTATTCCAAAAAGAATTAAGGCAGTTCTGAAGGTAAAAGGGTGTCCAACCCGGTACTACCAAGGTGTACCTAATAAAGTGACTAGTGAGTGTATGTTCTATAATGAAACATTCAGTGTGTTTATACCACACAAAACAACAAACTAGCAATGCATCCCAACAATAGCAATAAATGTAGAATATATGCTTTGGCACTTTCAGTCCCAATTCTAATAATGGCATACCTTTGATTATTGTGGGTCATTTGGCAATTTTTTTTTTTTTTTGGAAATCTTATCAGTAAAATATTAGAAAACTGTAGTTTTTGAAATGATAGAAACATTTGTCTGCAATCTATTCACCTGTTAACTACTACTTAGTAATAATAAAATTATATAATAAAAATGTCATTTTCAAAAATGAATGCAATTCATAAAAAAAATGCAATTAAATTGAAGGAGGAATTAATCTTAATTCATTAATTCTGTGCATGATGTAAGTACATTTTTAAGCTCTGTAAGTATATATGTAAGCTCTTGCCGGCACGGGAGAGAGGATGCTGGCCTTCTGGCCACGGAGCGAGAGCTGTAAGAGAGACGGTTAAAGACTGTATGTGTTATCATCTGTAATAATGCCAGACATTGCTGGCTTGTTAGCTAGTGCAAGCCATAGCTAATCCTTGGATTAAAATTGAAAGACACGTTCTGTAGTTCAGTTTGTTAGTGACAGCCAGCTTATTTGCTAGTCCTGTAGCTCTATCAAACTCCTCCATTACATGTTTCTTCAACTGTCGCACAAAGCTTCTACATTTACACGTGTACTTGTGTGTCTGCATGACACACAGGTTTGTCAGTTTACTATTAGCATTACACTTATCTGTGGTAAAACAGCTGTATGCATTCATGTACAAATGGCAACAACGAAAAAGAAAGCCTGGCATTAGAATTTTGTTCCAGTGTCCAAATGCTGGACCGAGGTGTTTTAAAACATACAAAATATTGGTCAGAGGGTTCTCCTGACTTTATAAAAGGCAAATGAATCATGATTTTCTTATAATTCAGGTGGCTGAGACCGAGCAGTCAGAGCAGGGAGGAGAAATCAACGAGCAAAAGGTGAGATTGCAGATGGAACTGTTAAGTATGCTTTCGTTCTCTTTGCAAAATGCATGCATTCAGTGTATTTAAAAAATGAAAAGAACAACTAAAAATTACCCATCAAAGGGAGCTGAAGAGCAGTTTGGCTGCATCTGGGGATTTGGGGCAGAGCCGTAGCCATCTCCTAGCATGCATCTGGGTCGGCATGTTCCCGGACATGGTGTTTTGAACATTTTTATATTTCTACATTTTAAACCTCTGACTAGGTTCCGTATTGGACCTGGACAGGTCATTTATGAATATATTACTTCATTTCTACGTGTTAATCTGGTAGAAGGTGGTATAATCTGCCTATATGCAGTCCATAAAAATGACTGATACAGCAAAGTCAGACAAGACCCAGAGATGCTCCAGAAATATTTACATTACCCCATCTCTCTATGTAAAACTAACCCAGTCTGAATAGGGCTTAAATACTTTTAGTAGTAACACTGAAGTTGAACATCCAGCCCCAACTTAGCACTGTTAACTCTCAATAATGCTAACTGATCTAGAAGAGCATATTTTTGGCTTCCTTTGTATACAAAATGAACTCATCATTCAAAATGTTCTCTGGATGAAGGAAATTATGTTCACACCACAAAATCACACTATGGATGTTGAATTTTACAGAGCTGGAGCAATTGTTACAACCGACCCCTGAATATTTTAATGTAATGACTCAATAATAGGCTTAAGGATCACTAATTTAATAAACTATGACCTTAAAGGCTAGAAGCTTAAAAACAGCCATGTCTTCACTGAACTCTGGAATGCTCACCTACTGGGTTATATACCCATCTGGGAAACAGTGCTGGGTTTTATATTCCACTTGAAATATTATCTCAAGTTATCTTGAACAATTGACAAATAACACAGCTATTAAAATAATATTTTCAACCAAAATGTTTTATTACTGCTGAAAGTGATCACAGCTTCTCTCTGTCTGGGTCCTGGAGGAAAAGACATGGGGAAAAAGAACTTCATTAAAATTCTTATGTGGAATTAAAAACACAAAGTGTGTGCCTTAAAGCCATCTTAATCCTTATCTGATCAAGTGATGAAATCTATTAGTAAAATAAATTGGCACATTTTTATAAATAAAATTACAAAAGAAATATTATTGGTTTTAAAAAAGTACCTGCTGTTTTTCAGCTGACGTAGTACTAAGCAAAGACTTCTTGTCAGAGTCTGTCACTCCCTCAGGATTAGACACCTGTAACATTATTTATTTATTTTTTTTTAAATTATTATTATTATTATTATTATTATTATTAATAATAATATTGTTATCCCACATAAATCACACTATGTGGTGGTATTTTTGGAGTTGATCCAATTTATTGTTTTTAATAAATTCGAGTTTAAAAAATAAAAATGTCCCATAGGACTGAATGGGGCCACCTGCAGTGACACCCCCCCCCCAATAGGTCATTGATGACGTCACAATAGATCAATTTCTGCGCTGATCAAGCACTATGTATTTAATGCAGATCTAGTTATTTTATTCTTATTATTCCACACATTTCCGCTATTAATTCAGTCCGAACCACTTAACGTGCAGACACAGTTCAAACACCATTACGTAGACAAACACACTGTGTGGTGTGCTATGTATTTTTGGAGTTCATTTGATTTATCGTTTTTAATAAATTTAAGTAAAAAATAAAATTTCCCATAGAAATGAATGATGTCACAATAGGCCAATTGGTCTCACAGCACACACTCACAGTCTCTCTTCAATCTCCCGCTAATGTTTAATTATTAATTAATTATCTATAATAATTATAATCTAATTATGATGATGATGATGATTATTATTATTATTATTATTATTATTATTATTATTATTATTATTACTACTACTAGTAGTAGTAGTAGTAGTAGTACTAGTAGTACTAGCACTAGTAGTAGTAGTAGTAGTAGTAGTAGTAGTAGTAGCAGTATTTCTTAAATTAGATATCCATTTAAATTAGATTAAGTTCCAGTAATGTTTTAAATTAATAACATTACTGACGTTATTAATGAACATTAATTAGTATGAACTTGGTAATAATCAATAATAATAATAATAATCAGTAATAATTATCCATAAATTCATCTCATATTAATTTACTTTGTTGACATTTGTTTAAAATGCTACTAATTAAATACACCTGGACTGATTCATGTTTATTTATTACTAAACGACTAAAATCCACATAAACTACTTGCTTATTTGGATTATTTGGTTAATTATTACAAGGGAACAGAGAATCTTCCCCATTCTCTTTTGAAGAGCGCACCTGTTGCACAAGACCACCTCCTGGTGGCTGATTTAGCACCGGGAATGCCTCATCTCCATAATCCAACATGGACTGGACTGGAATCTATAAAGCATTGAGAAAAAAGATCTGAATTAATATTCCTGTGTGGGGTTACAACAACATTTGTGTTCCTTAATGTGACCTTAACAGGTTTTGAGCAGCCATTACGAAAGGAAACTTACTGATGATGGATTCACCAAGGGGTAAATGTTATTTTCATAAATGACCACACCAGTTAATCCAGCTTGGTCATCCACGCACTGAACTGGAGGCTACAACACATGGAGACAAAAGACTTAAAGTAAAATTCTCTTTCAATACGTTAACAAGATCACTCTAAACTAGGGATGTCCCGATCAAGTTTTTTTTGTTCCCGATCCGATTTATTAATTTTGCTCCCGATCCGATACCGATTTTCAAACCAATACTTCTATTTTCCAGATATTGTCCATATAAGAACTAGATAATATTATCTATTATGATTATTATTATTATTATTATTAGTAGTAGTAGTAGTAGTAGTAGTAGTAGTAGTAGTAGTAGTAGTGTCCTTAGTAGAAGAATGCGTAGAAGAATGAGGATGTGAAAGTAAACAGTAGATCAGAACTATCTATCTTTGTCAGAACCAGTGTCTGCTCAAAAACAATTCTTTTTAGGTAAGTGTAAAATGCAGCCCCCAGCAGTGCTGAGACAGACAGGAGAGCACGCGCATTAACCACGATGTGACTTGGGTTAAAAAGGCAAACAGAAGTGTGTCAGAGCTCAGAGCTCTCATTCTTCTGTCTATATGCTTGCTCTATTTGTTGTATTTCACTAAAATAGCCACGACGCAGGGTTTCCTGCAGCGCTTTATTGGCAAAGCGGCCGCCTTGACAATGCTTTATTTCGGTTTCAGTTTCGTTTTTACTCCGCTTAAAAAAAATGCAGGTGCTAGATACATTTTTCATCAAAACATGGTTAAATTCAATACAAATACCAAATATTTATTAAACATTTACACACACACCCCGACAACAAATTTAAAATATTTCCGCAAGTAACACAAAAGATCGGCCGATCACTAAAGCCAATGCCAAATCTTTGAGATCGGATTTGGGACATCCCTACTCTAAACACCTAGAATTTGTGAAAAAGCAGCACAATCACCAGCTCCTGTTCAGCTGAAGTAGAGCACAAGGACTCCCTCGATTCAGAGAATTTGCTCTCTGAAGTCTTTTTGTCTTTACACATCTTCATGCCCTGAATCAACAGGAAAAGTACAGTATATTATATCATTACAATATAACTGTATATTATAGCTATAACATATAAATATATAATGAAATTTGATACATTTCAGAAGATCAAAAGTTTAAAAATTAAAAAAGCATGAATGATATTGATTCATAAATGTAGTTACATTACACACACTAATGTAATATAAACTTAAATGTAACTAACATATAGTAGTGATTAACTGCTAACGTCTTGGTTAGCATGAACGCAGGTTAGCACATTAGCTAGCATGTTACGTCGCATGCATATTTATGAGTATTGCACTAAGTGAAAATGATACAAGACAAAAAGTAAGAAATTTATACAAAAGATACAACTTTTCTTGAAGTTATTATGAACAATATCATCATTTGATACATAAGATTGACAGAGATTAAGTTTGAGGCCTATCGGCTATCAGGAGAAAAAAAAAAGCCTACGTGACAAAATGAAACCTTAAACTAATCCACGCATTTAACTTGCATGCTGAAAAGCAAATGTTACAATTGTTATTTATTTATGTTATTTCTGTCAATGACTGATAATTAACAACTATATGAAACTTCTCTATAAAATACTTTCATACATAAAAAGAAAAAACTCGCAAAAAAAAACAAGACGATTGCTAAGCAAATAAAACGTCCTGACATACGCTACAAGATGAATGAATTTTAAGAATTAAACTAGACCAATGTTGAATTGTTAAACAGGTTAAACAGGAGGTCTATTTAAAAATAAAAATGTAAGGTAAAAATCTTGGTCAAAGTTTTGGTGGCTTACCATTCTGTTCGTTAAGCGTTCAGTGGTAAACGAAGGATATGTGCAAAAACAAAGCCCCACCTAGTGCCGCAGATGTGTAACAGAGCGGAAATACGTATGAAGACTGGACTCTAAAACCATGCTTATGCACTACATCAGATTCTGAAAAAATATTCTGTTGTAACTATGACTAACCATACAGAAATGATGAATTTGAACACATTCATGTTGTTCAACTCAATTTATGGAATCCATAACTTACCAGCTCATGAAAATCATCCTTTTCTGCCACAGAAAATCATCCCAGTTTCTTGCCACAGCCAAAGTTTCTTATGAAATTGTTTGAGCTAATCCTAGAAATCCAATGAACAACTGGAGAGTCTTCCATTCTCAAGCTTCCTCAAAGAACCTGAAGATTATCACTCAAAGTTTTTTACCTAGATGGTGCTATGAGCACTCAATCCAAAGTCTCAAAAACGAATTTAAAGATCATTTTGAAAGAATTCCTTACAAATGCAGAAAAACATAAAGGTTGTAGGTAAGCTTTTATGACTTGTGAGATGCTGTCACGTTGAGGTGTGGTGTGAGACGTGCAGGTCAAATCTCCAGTATTTGCATTGAAACAAACATGCCTTTTCTGAAGGAGGAGCAAGAAGACCAACAGCTGTTTTTAAATTAAACTACAAGGCTAAAGTTTGTGACTACATTTTTAATTTTGTTTGACATAGACCACTAAACAATATCAGAGGTGGTTGCCAGGATGTCACTAGCTGGTTGCTATGATATTCCATGTGGTTGTAACACCTAGCAACCTCTTGGAATACCAGAGAAACCACCCAACAACACCATAGCAAGCAACTGGTTGTGGTATAAGAACCACTCAGCAACACCCTAACAATGACATGGAGTATTATAGCAACTAGGTATATCAATACTTATATCAATACTTATATCAATAGGTATATCAACATCTGGAATACCATAGCAAGAACCTAATATCACCATATCAACTAACCAGAATGCCATAGCATCCATCAGGCAACAAGCTAGTAATCAAGTAGAATACCATAGAAGCTGAATAGCAACACACTGCTATACTGTTTAGTGGTCTGTTTCAAGCCAACATCAAAGTCAGTCCACAACGTTTGCCTTTTAATTTCATTTCTTTTACTGACAAACATAACAACCAAAAAGTACTCAGACTTACACAGATATTACACAGGTGGAATTAGATATTAAAATGTTTAAAGGAAATTTAAAAAAACACAGCCACTGGTCTTCCTGCTTGTCATGAAAATGTCAGTACAAATGCAAATATACTGGTGTTTTGAATACAAAGACCTACACATCTCTCACCACACCTTATCAGGACAGCAACTAGCAATTCATATCATCTTAACTAATGTTTTTGTTCTATAGATCTTCAAGGAATTCCTTTAAAATTATCTTTTAAGTAGTTTTTAACCCTTTTGATTTAGTATTCATAGCATCATGCAAACTCAATCAGAAATTTTTAGCTTCTTCAAGAGAGCTTAAAAATGGAAGAAGCTTCAGTTGTTGATCTGATTTCAAGGGTTAGCCAAAAAGAATACAGGAAAATCTGCCTTGGCAAGAAACCTGAAATATGATTCATATTCAAACCAAAAAAATTGGCAAGCAACCACCTAGCAACATCCTAACAACCACCTGGTGATTGCTAAGATAGCCAGTTGTTAGCATGCTAATTGACTGCTCTGAACATGTTTGTGTTCAGATGTTGAAGTGGACGCTTATCTAATATATAGGAAATTCCATCGATAGCTAAAACAAACTCTTTAGTCTTAATATGAAAGCAAATGTTGCTGAATTACCATTTGAGGAAATGTTAACTAGCTGCTAGTAATCTTTGATAATTAGATAAATATTTAAGCCTATATAAGCATAATTGGAGTTTAACTATCATGCTAAAAAAATTTAATTAACAGTTAACCGACATTTATTGTGTCAAGACGTCAGATATGGATGCTTTGTCAGGTCACTCAGGAGTCTGTGCTGTGAGCCACTAGACCAGAAGGTTACTAGAAGATGGCCGCTACTGTGGTGGCGAATGGTGGTGGTATTGTGAGAATGTTGCTGGATGTTTCCACAAGTGGCTAACATTGTCAAACTTGTGGCAAGATTTTGGGGCAATTTAATTTATTTGCCACAAAGCATTTCCGCAAGCATTTTGGATTAGCTCAGTCTTAGAAAACTCTTATAAAAGTGCTGTGATTTAACCCTATAATCCCGTAGCAGCCATGGCCAGACTGTTAGAATTTCACACAGTTTTTATAGACACATTTGTTGTAGTTAATGAAATAATAGCATGCCTATGAATACACAAACATATACACCAATCAGGCATAACCTTATGACCACCTCCTTTTCTCTACACTCAGTGTCCATTTTCTCAGTTTACTTCAATTTACCATATAGCTGCACTTTGTCCTTCTACAGTTACAGACTGTAGTCCATCTGTTTCTCTACATACTTTGTTAGTCCCCTTTACTCTGTTCTCTAATGGT
>JAOVVH010168874.1:0-10927 GCA_028566435.1 Scorpiodoras heckelii | reverse complement strand
GTAAAGGGGACTAACAAAGTATGTAGAGAAACAGATGGACTACAGTCTGTAATTGTAGAAGTACAAAGTGCAGCTATGTGGGAAGTGGAACTGAGAACATGGACAATGATTGTATACAAAAGGATGTGGTCATAATGTTATGCTTGATCGGTGCATATGCAAAAAAAACTTGGGTATTCTGTAAAACAGTTCACATCGCTTCAGGTTCAGTTCCTCAGTATGAGTTATGGCATAACTGGATCCTTCGTGGTGTTTTACCTCTACAAGAAAATGTTAATTTATGATTTTTAATGATGATTATAAAAATACAGTCTGTTATCTAATAACTGTGCTGAATAAAAACCATCCCACAGACAGATCACGGTTCCGCCGAAGTGTTAATAGCAGCAGAGTAAAACAAGTGCTCCTGTCCACACCTGTCCTCAATGTCCAAGGCTTTAAAATCAACCCATCACTCCAATCTATAACTACTCAGGCTAGATTTCTTCAGTAACCTGACATTGCTATTTATCAACTAACTATCTGATTATGCTGTGCAGCTAGTTGAATAACTAAACATCTACACAACGTTCAACAGAAATTCAGAATCCAATTTAAATTATTAGCATTCATTTTATTAATTCATTATTAAATCAGACTTACTAGCGTGCTAGATTGGTTAAGGTGCATGCTAACTCGTCTGGCTAGTCAAATCTGTGAGCATAACGATAATTTGTTTCAAATCAATGCTATTGATTAAAAAACAATGTTAAATTGTTTGCTAATAAATGCTAAAAATGCTGAAATAAAGTTCAATGCTAAAAAATGTGTCAGGGAGTATGAATTGCTTATGTGGGGTTATATAGCACTATTCACGCCACTGTTAACTAGTAATGCTACAGACAGTGGTAGTAAAATAAACACTTTTAGGAGGTCCATAAAAACACTGTAGATGTACAGTAAAGTATTTTTTTAATCAATTATCATTCCTGCAAGAGTCATGAATATGCTTTATAACAGTAAAATGTATTTCACTCCATTGCTGGTTATCACTTTCATTTAAATGGAAATTTGAAACCACCTCTGAAATGAAACTTCATCCGCAGCGAAACTGAGGGAAAAAAAAGGTCCTTTCTGTTAAACCGCCATGACAGGAAACAGACATGCCACCCAATCTGAGACTCAATTTTCAGTTCAAGTGGAAATTGTTCCTTAGAACCAAAGGATCCGAAAAACCAAAAGAATTGTATAATTCAGTGTCTCTGCATATCCACAGGCACTTGGCTTCCGAAACCAGATGATGAATTTAAAAAGAGTGTCCTTCCCGACACAGCGGCAGTGTTGCTTAGAACAGTCGCTCTCCTGCAAATCCAATCTGTCGGACGTCTGATAGATCTCAGGTCGTCTGTGTTCTAGGGATGTAACAAAGTGACACTATATGTAGCTATATCTATATATTCATTCATTCATTCATTATCTTAACCACTTATTCCTGTCCCTAGGGTCACTGGAGAGCCGGTGGCAAAGGGCCCAAGGCAGGATCAATCATAGACAGGGCGCCAATTCATCATAGGGTACGCACAAAGCTCATACACTAAGGGCACTTCAGAGACACCAATTACCCTAATATGCATGTCTTTGGATTGTGGGAGGAAACCGGAGTGCCCAGAGGAAACCCATACAGACATGGGGAGGACATGCTCCAACCAGAAAGGATCCAGACCACTCCACCCAGGGATTGAACCCAGGACCTTCTCGCTGTGAGGCGACAGTGCTAACCACTGCACCAAGGCCATCGCCTGTGTGTCGAGGTTTCGACGCTAACCATTACCAATATTTGCCGCCGCTAGCGTCGGTTCGAATCCCGTCTCGAACACGTTGAATTTTAAAATATAAAACAAAATAAAAAATATGAATGGCCGACATAATAAACTGAAAAGCTCTACAGTGATGTACAATTAAAAACAACATTAATTTCGTTCGAAATCGACGTTTTGATCGCTGCTTTACTCCATTCATGAGGTTTCTATATATTGGTGTGAATGATTGAAGTGAATGACACAAAAAAAAATTATTGAACTTGTTGTGTAAAACTACAGGCACATATCCCGAACATCACACCTAACTTATTGGCCCAGTCGAGTAGATTAGGATTTTCTAATCACCTGTTTATGGTTGTCCCAAGACTGAATACTAATTAACATATAAAAAGTCCTCAATGCTAATTTGTCTTATAGAACAACAGGTAATTTTTATGTGTGTGTGTGTGTGTGTGTGTGTGTTTAATGCTCATGATTTTATGCACAGAGCTGCCTTTATTTTAATGATTATTTTAAAACTTCTTTTGTTTTAATAAACTTTATGGAGAAAAACATTTAAACTGATAAAAATTCATCATTCAGTTAAACATTTCAGGTTGTATATCCCACTTAACAACTTGTTTAATTTTTCTAATTTAGGGACAAACTTTAGAAATTGAGATAAATGCCAATTTATAAACTAATATTATTTAAGATGTGTGATTTATGAGTATGGTATACTATCCATGTTATATCCTATATGTAAATATCTAAAATTATTTTTACAATGATATGGATGTTATGTATAAATATGTAGTATGTAAATATTAGAAACAAGTAAATGAAAAAATATGGCTATTAAAAATATTTTTATATCTTTTATATATAATAAATTTGATAATGACATAAGTATAATCATTAAACACACAGATATGTGAATAATTTCAATAATTTATCATATATTCCACATCATATTGTCATTTATATTTATCAACTAAACAAATAAATAGCACGTATAAAAAATACAATGTAACAATTACATAATGTAACAATGTTAAATAAAAATATAAAATATGTAAATATGTGAATACTACAAACATATAAATGCAATAATGTACAAAACTTGAATAAACTTCAAACTTCCATATAAACACTGAGATAATCATAAACTTGCTAAGCGCAGTGATGTGATGTGCCGGTTTAAATCTTTCGCCATTCGGCGCAGTGCACCCTGGGTACCCTGACGTAATAGTCAAATCTTGGTAGTGTACAGGAACGTGATTGGCTGGTGGTCGGGCAAATCTTTGTAGCGATACGGCAGACTATTGGGCAGTTCTTGGTTTGTTGGTGGCAATCCGGCAGACGATCGGATAATTCCTGGTAGTGCTACGGCAATTCATGGTAGCAGGCCGAGAAGTGATTGGACAAGGCTACCAAGAATTAGTTTGACACACAGGTGGCAGTAGGCGCCACCGTGTCGCCCATATATCTATATAGTGCTATAAATACTAGAATTAGGGTGGGCTATATGACAAAACTAAGACACACAGGATGGATCATAATCTATAATTTGTAAAGATTTTCCCATCAATACAGTAAAATTAATTTAATGTCTGACCATTTTCTTTATATTTATAAAAAATTATAACACTGAATAAATAATTAATATGTAATTAATATGTTAATGCAATAAATAAAAATAATAAAAAAATAACACAAAATGAACTAAAACACTAAAGAAACTATTTATATATTTTATATTTTATTCTGGAACAAAAATAATAATTTTACAAATATTAAATTTAAAATGCAGTACAAAGTATTAACATGAAACAACGTGAAAAAATCATTGTAAAAAAATGAAATTGTTATTTTTTTTTTATTAATCATTTTTCATTAATTGTTCTTTATTCATTTAATTAATACAATAATATTGTTACGTCCATCGCCGCTAAGCCGGGGCATCCCAAAAAAAGAATGAGGGCTCCTGGAGTTAGCCCTTTGGAGGGGGGCTCTGTTACATCCGTCGCCGCTAGAGGGTGCCAAAAGCGCCCTCAACCGGAACTACAAGCTAGAACTACGACTTCCTGGTTCAGAGGTCAACGAGCCTCACATGGCGGCCATGACCCGAATCAGCCTGAGAGCCACGCCACAGAGAATAAAAGGACAAAGAAACTCAAGCCCAGCGTGGATCATTATTGATAAACACCAATGTGTTTTCTTGTCTAATTTTTGGAGCCAGAGCGTGTTTTTTCCTGCCTTCCCGTATCCCCAGTTTGAGAAGACTTCTGAGCTTTTGGACTAAATTTTCGTTGGAGTTTGTTTACCCTGTTTTTGCTGTGTTTTTTGTTCACGCTCTGTGCTCCTCGTTCCTTTTGTCTTTTGAATACCTTTTTGATATTGTCGCCACCTGCGTGAAAATAAATCCTACTGCACTTGACCCCGTCCATTTGTGTGTGATCATTACAGGTTGATCTGCCACACATGGAGTCAGCAGACAGCGCTAGCGTGCAGCAAGCCTTGCTGCACAGCACGCAGCAGCTGGAGGAGGTACGTGCCACCCTTTGCCATTGGGAAACTATTAAAAACTGTATGGAAAGCTCGTTGATGGTGAAAGCATATGCTCCAGGAGCATTGCCCGAGCACGACGGTGGTCACCCAGAGGGGTGTAAGGGCTTCCTTCTCCAGTGTGAACTTTACTTCACGCTTCACGGCTACCATGGTTGGATTATTAAATGGAAAGGCGCTCCAGTGGGCCACAGCGGCCTAGCCCCAATCAGGTGAGCATGAAGGCTCATACGCTAACTTTGTTGCTCTATTTCGCCAGGTTTTTGATCACTCTCCTGATGGTCGAGACGCTGCCGATCAATTATTAAGTTTAGTGCAAGGGGAACGGAGTGTAGCAGAATATAAAGGAGCTACGGAGTTTTCTAGGGTTTGCTAACTTCTATCGGCGATTCATCCGTAACTTCAGTCACCTAGCCACTCCGCTCACCGACCTCCTTAAAAAGGGGCCCAAGGTACTGAAATGGATCCCCGACGCAGAACGAGCCTTCTGTAATCTCAAGCAAACTTTTACCACAGCTCCCGTCCTGAAACAACCTGACCCAAACCTGCCGTTTATCGTAGAAGTAGACACCTCTAGTCAAGGAGTAGAGGCAGTTCTGTCACAGCATCAAGGAGAGCCCGCCAAACTATTCACAATCGTCTTCTTCCCCAGAAAGCTCTCCCCGGCTGAGAGAAACTACGGAGTGGGGGAAAGGGAGCTTCTAGCCATTAAGATGGCTCTCGAAAAATGGCGACAATGGCTAGAGGGAGCAAAGCATCCCGTTATGATTTATACAGACCATAAAAATCTTGAGTACATTAGGACAGCTAAAAGACTAAATTCACGTCAAGCCCGGTGGTCACACTTTTTCTCCCAATTTAATTTCATTCTGTCTTACAGGCCAGGCACCAAGAACGGGAAAGCAGACACCCTGTCTCGACAGTTCGAGCCCGAGAAGGAAGCCGGTCGACCTAAAACCATATTACCCGACGCAAAGTTTCTCCAAGCCATAGTATGGGAACTCGACCAGCAAATCCAGGACAAGCAGCCCGCTCAAGGTAACAGTCAGGCTCCCCCCGGTAAGCTTTTTGTTCCGGCCTCTCTGTGAGGATCCCTTATCACATGGGCCCATGTCACGCCTGGCACAGGACATCCAGGCGCACGTCGCACCACAGAACTTCTACGTTCTACTGGTGGCCCCACATGGTTCGTGACATCCACAAATTCATATCATCATGCTCTACATGTGCCCAAGCCAAGCTACCACGCACCCTACCAGCAGGTAAGCTGTTCGCACTCCCAGTACCCAAAAGACCCTGATTCCACCTAGCTATTGACTTCCTCACGGACCTGCCTCCCTCAATGGGCCTCACCACTATCCTGGTTATCGTGGATCGGTTCTCGAAAGGGGTCAGGTTCGAACCCCTTCCAGGTCTCCCCACAGCCATGGAAACGGCAGAAGCCTTGTTTTCACATGTCTTTCGCAACTACGGACTGCCTGAAGATATTGTCAGTGACAGAGGGCTAAATTTACATCACAGGTGTGGAACAACTTCATGGAAAAACTAGGCATTACCATAAGCTTAACCTCAGGTTATTATCCCCAAGCTAATGGTCAACCAGAGCGTGTTAACCAAGGACTCACAAAGTTTCTACGACTATTTTGTCAGCATTGCCCTCGGGACTGATCCCATTATCTAGGATGGGCGGAGTATGCACAGAACTCTTTATGCCACTCAGCCATGGGATTGACCCCTTTCGAAGTTACTTTGGGTCACCAACCTCCACTGTACCCCTGGAATGCCAGGCCTACTGACACCCCCGCCGTTGACGCCTGGTTTAGACGAAGTGAGCAATCGAGCAAATGACAAAGACAGCTGACAAGAGGAGGGGACCCACCCTGACCTACCAGCCTGGGAACCGAGTATGGGTCTCCACCAAGGCCTTTGGCAAACCGCTGGAAAACAAGAAGCTCAGCCCCAGGTACATTGGTCCGTTCCCTATAGTAAGAAAAATTAATGATGTCTCCTACAGGGTGCAGATGCCACGTCACAGCAGGATCCACCCAACCTTTCACGTGAGCGGACTCAAGCCCGCCACGTCCTCTTGCCGAGGAGGAGGGGGAGACGCAACCCACAAACAAGGTACCAGAACTAGGCACTAATGTGTACATCCTGAAAAGTATTCTCAATTCTAGAAAGAGACAAGGACAAATCCAGTACTTGGTTTCCTGGGAGGGGTACGGCCCAGAAGAAGATTCCTGGGTGGCCGCCAAAGACATCTTGGACCCACTCCTTATCCACGAATTCCACAGAAAGCACCACCACAAGCCTGCACCAAGAAAGCCGGGGCATCCCAAAAAAAGAACAAGGGCTCCTGGAGTTAGCCCCTTGGAGGGGGGCTCTGTTACATCCGTCGCAGCTAGAGGGTGCCAAAAGTGCCCTCAACCGGAACTACAAGCTAGAACTACGACTTCCTGGTTCAGAGGTCAACGAACCTCACCTGGCGGCCATGACCCGAATCAGCCTGAAAGCCACGCCACAGAGAATAAAAGGACAAAGAAACTCAAGCCCAGCGCTGATCATCATTGCTAAACACCGATGTGTTTTCTTGATTATGCCGAACCTCTGTCTTATTTTTGGAGACAGAGCGTGGTTTATCCTGCCTTCTCATATCCCACGTTTGAGATGACTTCTGAACTTCGGACTAAATTTTCGTTGGAGTTTGTTTACCCTGTTTTTGCTGTGTTTTTTGTTCACGCTCTGTGCTCCTCATTCCTTCTGTCTTTTGAATACCTTTCTGATATTGTCACCACCTGCGTGAAAAAAAATCCTACTGCACTTGACTCTGTCTGTTTGTGTGTGATCATTACAAATATAATTTTTTTTATTCTATTATAAAAAAATTTTTTTAAATTAATAATATCACAGTATGAATATTACATCACATCATCATAACCTAACCATAACCAGCTGATTTTTTAAATTGAGTTACTTATTTATTTGTTTAGTTTTTTATTTCAAAAGTTATTTATTTGTTTGTTTATTTGTTTGAGGGAGGATTAAATATGTACCCTACATATTTATGAACTGCGGTTCATGCTGCATCACAGGGCTGCATAACACACACAGAGAAAAGAGCTATCCGCCCTGTTCTGCATACAAGAGCTCATAGGTGGACATGATTGCCTAGCTTTGTTGTGATTGGCAGGGTGGCGTATATCCCTCCTACCCAAAGTTCATGGCCAACAGACATGCAACATTTTCACTGTGTCCTGCAGGATCCCAGTCCCAAAGAATCTGACAATACAGATAGATTCTCAACCAAAAATAAAAGAATATTGTGTCTCCTGTTTGTATACATTACATATCTATGGCTGAACCATTTCTATTTGAGCGGGATGAGGTTAGCGAGAGGCTCGTCAGGTCTACTTGATTGTGGGGAGTTAATTATTTCAGGAGCTGAGGGACAACTGAACATGATTAATAGTCGGTGTGGTGGATTGGTATGAAGTAAAGCTCACCAGCATTTCTAGCACATTAAATTAATGACTAGCACTCCGTAATGTGGCATAAAGGCTTGAGACCAGCTCAACACTACAGAAAGTACATCACACATATGCCTGGTTATAATGTTTGTGGCTGTGTCTAATAACATGTCTATAAATCAAAACTCAGAGAAAAATGTTCCTCCATGGCTCTTTGGATGAATAAAGGCTTACTAAAGAGATTTTATTCTTTCTGTTTTAAGCATTCTAAAGAGGAATGGATCATAGGGACAAACCTACTTATGCACTTCACGATAACGGACATAATCCTACATAATCCTTAAACAAAAAAGTCGGAATAAAAGGTATGAATGTTAGCTCTGCCCCTAACCTTAAATTTTGTTTGTATCTCTTTATTTGGCATGATATTTTTCACAGATTTGCAAGTCTGAATACATGGTGTATTTCAGGACGTAAAACTGTTTGGTCTTTGCTAAAGGCATGAATGACAGTTAGGAAGGAAGGAGACCTGCCATGCCAGGGAACAACAGAAAACAAACAACTGTAGCCAGATCATGATATGTCAAAAGACTGTCCAAATGTCTCAAACAAAGAAAAAAAAGGGAAAGGACAAACTTATCAAAGTCAGGTTCTAGCAGACGGAAGGCAGTGCCAGTCTGGGTCAGCCTACTTCACTTCCTGCTGTTACACTCCACTGTGTCAGAGCTGAAATATATATGAAGTCACACTGTCTCTGTTAAAATATGCATGAAGGAGTGGCCTTGGAAGGAATAATTCACTATGCCAGGTTCAACCGTGAGCCTCGGCGACAGCCGGTTCAAAAAATATGCATGATCCACTTCGGATGGTCTCGATACAGAAGCGTGATGGAACGACGAGACTATGCGTGAATAGAAAACGTGACACTACTGAGTTAGCAGATCTGGCCTTTTAAATCAGTTCAAAAATGAAGCAGCGCACTGCGTGGGATGTTCAGTCCTCCATCCTCAGCCATAAATAAAATGGTTTTCTCTGAGAACATCCCATAAACTGATCATTCACATTCAGCAAAACCAATTACATTAACTGTTTGCTGGAGAGCTCTCCACTGCTGCAAAAGGAGAGAAAGAGGAAAGATAGACATGCAGTCCCCTTCAATTCTCTGGCAGAAGTAAATGAAATGCTCACAGGAAGAAAAAATAACAATGACGAATAGAAAGATATCAGAATGGACGTTAGTAGAGCCTGACGTGCAATAAAAAAGTAAAATACTGTAGCTATAAGTAGACTTCATCATTTGTTTTTGTCAGTCTAATACATTTGAATACTTCAAAAAACCCTGACAGTGTTTGTTGGGATTGATATTATACTAAACCAAATACTGTTACATTTATTTCTAGACATTTGTACTCATTTCAATTTCAGATCATATTGCTTCCACTTAAAATAAACAAGCTCATCTGGGACTAAACATCTAGAAATAATTTTTATTTAGTTTAGTATAATTTTTTAACAGGAAATACTAGATAAATTTGACTATATGTTTAAGATATGTTTACTTTCAATCATGAGAGGAATGATTATGTACAATTTCATTACATTTTCAATACATTTCATTAATTAGTAAGTCTGGTTTATAAGGCATAAAAAGGAAACAGATACACATTTCAAATATTTGTAAATAAATCAACATATATCATGAAACAGCTTTTTTCTTGAACTATAATGTTTCACAGTTTTGTTTTGTTTATCTCATTTAGTCTTCAGCAGTTGCTGGTGAATATCAGGAATGAGAATGTCCGAAAAGTAGTTTCTGTAAGTGAAGACCTGCCTCGTAATAAATAAAAAAATAAATAATGAGAAAAACACACAAACAAACAAAAAATAAATAAAAGATAAATAAAAACAAATAAGTAAATAAATAAAAAATGAAAATGAAAAAACAAAAAACCAACCAACCAACCAAACAACAAGCAAATAAATAAATAAATAAATGACAACAGACAGGCAGACAGAGACAGTGAGGCAGGCAGGCAAGCAGACAGACAGCCAGACAGACAGCCAAAATACTGTCCAGCAAGTTGTAAAACATCGACATGTTTTAGAGAGACACTTTTATCCAAAGAGACCAAAGACCAACAGAACAACGCTCAAGTTTCAGTAGAGCAGAAAATCTTAGAGTAAGCACTTAATAGTAAATCTAATCAATAGGACAAAGTGCAAGGATATCAGGTAAAGATGTGCACAGAAGTACAAGTTAGGTCTGTATGACTAAGTTCATCTAGATGGGCACTGACCCCGGAGTCACTCTATAGGCAAGCATCAGTGACTTGAATTTGGTTCAGGCAGAAATGGAGGTCAATGAGCAGCAGAGTGACATGAGCCTCTTTAGGTTGATGAAAAACCAGATACACCACTGCATTCTGGTCCGTCAGTGAGGGTTGCATTGTGCATGCAGGGAGACCTACTTGATGGGTAGCACAGTGAGTCAGGTAAAGCCTGATTTTTTATATGTCATACAGTGCGAAGTGGCACAACCAGACAAATGCAACATGGTCAGAGAAAGATAGCTGGACATCACTGATGACACCCAGGTGTCTTGGTTGGGGTGAGAGACAAAGAGGTGACTGTTCTGTTGATATTGCGATGGATAGACTGGCTGGCTGCTATGAGGAACAGTTCAGACTTAGTGAGGTTTATTTCAAAGTGAAAAATCCTGAAGGTAAAAAT
Organism: Scorpiodoras heckelii; assembly: GCA_028566435.1. Taxonomy (NCBI): domain Eukaryota; kingdom Metazoa; phylum Chordata; class Actinopteri; order Siluriformes; family Doradidae; genus Scorpiodoras; species Scorpiodoras heckelii. The sequence goes on along the minus strand of JAOVVH010168874.1, from coordinate 384 downwards.
ATTAAGCTGAATAGCAACATCATTATACAAGAGCCAAACTGGACCCACTTTTCTATTCTCAATACTTCAAAAAAAAATTACATACATCCGATTTCTGGCAACTATTGAATATACCATAAAAAGAATGAACATTTATCTATCTGTCTATCTGTCTGTCTCTCTGTCTGTCTATCTATCCATTCTGATTAATTTACTGTTGCATTATTTGATGCAGTTTTTTTTAACATATGTGATTTTTACACATCACTCATTTCTGTCATTTGTATTTTTACACAATTCATTATCAAATGTGAGTTTCTTATTTTTCATCTATCTATCTATCTATCTATCTATCTATCTATCTATCTATGATATTTTGCTTTATTGTCACATTTTTTCCAAATG
>JAOVVH010168742.1:0-10936 GCA_028566435.1 Scorpiodoras heckelii | reverse complement strand
TTCTGAGGGAGTTTTTACTCGCCACTGTCGCCATCGGCTTGCTCATTTGGGATAACAGTAGGGGATAAAACCTATAAATTATGCCTGGATTTTATGTCTTTGTAAAGCTGCTTTGATACAATGTCCATTGTTAAGATCATTTTAGAAATAAAATGGAATTGAATCGAATATTTTGAAACATTTTTCCAGCAAAAAAAATTAGGTTACACAAAAATGTGTGTATGTCAACGCATTACATAACAGACCACTTTTCAGACAAAAACATCATGAAGGCTGCTGGGTTTTGCTGCAGAAAAATAAGTAAGTGTGACAGTGTAAAGCAAAGACGCCTTCAAAAATAATGAAGATGTTTCTACATAAAAGAAAACTCTATAAAGTGCAGTAAACAGTAATAAACTAAAGGAGGTTGATATTTGGTGCCTTTTTATTAAGTAGTGTTCCCAGGTACAATGTGTGCAGTTTTTTAAGCTTTTAAAGAATCTGCCACAGCTCTTCTGGAGACTTTGACTGTCACACTTCCTTTTTTTTTGCAGTAAAACCCAGCAGCCTTCATTATGGTTTTTTTTGTCTGAAAAGTGGTCTGTTATGTAACGTGTTGATTTCGTTACTGACATACAAACATTTTTGTGCAACATTTAATTTTTTTGTTGGAATAGTATACAGTGCATTCGGAAAATGTTGTTATGTTGCAGCCTTTAGGTCCTTTAGGTGCATGCTTGCAAAAAGCAGACGGGCATTCATGTGTCTTTTACTGAGAAGAGGCTTCTGTCTGGCCACTCCCATAAAGCCCAGATTGGTGGTGTGCTGCAGTGATGGTTGACCTTCTGGAAGTTTCTCCGATCTGCACACAGGATCTTTGGAGCTCTGTCAGAGTGACGACTGCCTTCTTCTCTGTCAGAGTGACCACTGGGTCACTTCTGTTACCAAGGCCCTTCTCCCCTTGCTATTTAGTTTGGTGGGGTGGGCAGATATAAGAAGTCCTGTTTTTTACAAACTTCTTCTATTTAAGAATTATGGAGGCCACTGTGCTCTTGGAAACTTCTGTGCCTCCACACAATCCGGTCTCTGAGCTCTACAGGCAGTTCTTTCTTCCTCACGGCTTGGTTTTCGCTCTGATATACATTGTCAGCTTTGAGACCTTATATAGATAGGGGTGTGTCTTTCCAAATCATGCCCCATCAGCTGGATTTACCACAGGTGGACTCCAATCAAGGTGTAGAAACATCTCAAACATGATCAAGAGAAATGCGAGGGCCCCAGAGCTAAATATCAAGGGTCACAGCCAAGGGTCTGAATACGTATATCCATGCAAAATGTTAGTTTTTCCTTTTTAATAAATTTGCAAAAATTTCTAAAATTCTGTTTTCACTTTCTCATTATGGTGTATTGGGGTAAGACCACAACATAACGAAATGCGAACAAAGTCAAAGGGTCTGAAGACTTTCTGAATATAGTGTATATATGGAAGTGTTGCTGTTGTTGAAAAAAACAGTGAATGTTGCCAATGGCAGCATCTTGGACTTCTGACCTAGCATCTGGCAATCTGTCAAATGTTGTAGCCAATCTGCATATTTCTCCTATTTTCCAATCCATTTACCCACATTGACAATGGTAGCTAGCCTTACTACAATTAACTACAATACTAGCTAGCTTGCATTAAGCACGCAAAACAAAAATGAGAGTGGTTTGGGCTGAAACCAGAGTCATATAGAGAGCATGTTACATCATCTCCATTCTCTCCAACGGATCTTTGTTTTTACAGCAATGGCAGATCATGGAGCTTCTCAGCTGTTCCTGGAAGATAGCAGCACAGCAGAGTTGCAGGAAATACCATTTCTGATGCACTTTATAAAGTAAGATGCTCCTTAACCAAGGTAAGGTTAGCCTAAAATATGTCAAGGCAGGTAATGCTAGCTGTTGACACTAATCTTCAAATAGTAATGAATGTACCTTGCTAGACAAGCCACAGCTTGCACGGTTGTCATGGCAATGATAAACAAGGTATGCATGCAAGTTTTTTTCTCATCATGCAAAATAAACGTTCACTCTGTGTCTCTCACTCTCTCTCACTGTGACTTACACCAGAAGGTGTTTCCCTACTATTTTTGAAATCGTATCCAGGATATAACTTTATTGTGAAAAGAATGAAAACCACTTTCTAAAAATCAGATATCCGTGCTGTTTTTCAGTGTGCCTACTTTAATTAATACAAGGTAATAAAAAAAATCCCGCAAACAGGTGGATATTAATCAGTGCAGCACTATTTCATTTCCTGCATTTCATGTTCATGTCACAAGCAGCAACATCACATTACTGAATCAGATTACTTTACAGAAAAAGACAAACGTGATATTGTGTCATATATGAAAAGCAAGTGCAAGGCTTTTTAACAGCTCTGGTTGTCATTCTAACGGCTAGTTTAATCAGCCTCTCTACTTTACTTCCCTTTTGTTCTTTGGGCTCCCAATTAAAGACACAGTGTACATGATGTAAACTGTTGCAACTTGATTAAAAGTACAAAAAAGTTTGAAGTATCCAGCAATTTCTGGAGCATTTTTAAAGAAATGTGTGAATGGATTTAAACACTAATTACAAAGCAGATTGACATGTTTCAAAACATAGTTCCTCCACTTTCTCCCAGTTTCGTTGTATCCAGTCCCCACCCATCATTATTTCTCCCATGTCACATGACGGCTGCCAGTCCAGGAGGGCGAGGCTATCAGGTGTCCAGGAGTGTTGTAGCACACTCTCTGGTCAGCTATAGCATCACCCAGACTCGAACTAGCAATCTAAGGATGATAGGGTGAAGGTTTTGCCATTGCGCCACTCCGGAGCCTTTTGGCTGTTTTTTTAACCTCATCATTGTTTTCATCCACAGAACATTCCTAATGAAACTTATAAACCAATGCACAGTAGGTCATTGATGCAAATTTTCTAATTTAGTAGACAAAGCAACACTACTTCAATCTGACTCTTGCAAAACTGTGAGACTTGTGAGATTCTATTAAAATCGTATATGTATATAAAAAAGTACAGTTTAGGTTTGTTAGTTGGGGCAGGTTAATATTTTTCCGTTTATTTACAACTGAATGTGCAAAAAATCAAATGAAATCCCATTGTCTAAGTTCATGTCAGTTTTATCATGAGGCCATTTTGCACACCAAATCAAGCTTACATTTTTAACATAGAAATAAAATGAAAAATAAAATAAAACGAAATCACAAAAGCGTCTGTGAGTAATCTACAAAAAGAAATTATAAAAAAGCCATTGTCATTATTCTGTGTACTGTACAACTTTTGAACTATGATTATTTCACTAAATAAACATAAACCATTTACTTAGATTTAAGACCGTTTTTCACCAACAGCAATTAAGACAAGACAAACTCAATTATGAAGACTAATTCATAAAATACCTGAACACACTGAACCTCACAGGACATGAATCAGCTAATGACTTTGCCAGCTCAGTTTTAAAACAAATAAATAGGAAATTTGCTCCTAATTTAAGTTAATTTTCTTGATATTCCTTAGATTTACTAGAGCCAAATTGTTCAAAACTCTAAATTATCTATATTTCTTCAACAAGGAGATTAGAGGAATATCAATATCTATATATTTTTTTATTCAGACTGATATGGCTCTTTGATAATGATAAGGAAATGGTCCATATTGAGAAACTGTCTAATTAGCACAGGAATCATGGTGCATCTCACACTCACCCTAAAGGTGCCATTCCCAGCTGGGCCTAAAATCTGGAGGGATGAGCAGGTAAAATTATGAGAAATGAGAAATAACCTGTGATTAGCTGTAGCATGACGGATAAACTGTCATAGCAATAATAATAATAATAATAATAATAATAATAATAATAATAATAATAATAATAATAATAATAATAATAATAATAAATAACTGAAGGATGTAATACTATTTCAATATGTCTTGGCAGTGGTCCAGACTTTCAGACATCAGTGGTGGATGTGCCAATCTGTTATTTCTTCTTTATGTTTGGATTAAATGCCTGAAGTAGTCTTGCTTGGCTGTTAAATTTATTCATGTTATGTTTATGCATTTTGAATGATGCTGTAAAGTAAATCAAAGCTAAATAATTTCGCACACCAATCTAATGTTATTTAATATTTTTATGTACTCTGGGACTACAAAATTACCCAAAATACAATGTGTGTCTGGAAAGTAATGAGAATGAAATTCCTGCACTCTGTTGTGCTTATGCATTGGGATGGTGGTTCAAGGTCAGTGTGGGAATGAGTTTGGTTCGTTCTACAAGAGAACCCGGTTTCCTGGGTATTCGTGGGTATTCATGGGCAATCATGGGTATTCAAGTACGATCCTGAGACAAAAAGACAAAGTCCTGAATGGCACATCACCTCGTCCAAAGAAAGCTTGCATGAGCAAATAAAAATCAAGTAACTGTTCATCATCTTTTTTGATTCTCAAGAGATCGTCCATAAAGAATCCGTACCAGAAAGCCAAGATTAAAACTTGTTTGAAAGGCCACAACTTCTGCACAGTAAAGAGCATCCACAGAGCCATGACTGAGATTCTGAACACCTTCACAGGTGATGATTTCAAGCACTACTACCAACAACGCAGAGGCATTTGGAGCATTGAATGCATTCACAAGGATCATATTTTGAAGATGATAACAATGAATTGTACATTTTTTCAATAAATAAAAAAAAAATCATAACTTTCTGGACAGAACCCATACTCATCATTAGTTAACTATAAATTATTAAAGATTAGCTAGTTTAATTAATCTAATAATTTTAATTAAAAAATTTTTTACCATGGTCAGTATAAAATCTTCACAACAACAAAATAAATTGCTAAACTCTCCTTAGCACAGAAAGGGAAGTGATTATAATTTAATTAAGATTTCTTCCCAGTTTACTTAGTCATGGCCAGGTCCCACCCACCAGTTAGCGCCACCTCCCATCACAAGACAGCAACTAGCCAGAGAGTGAAGGCTATTATGTGCTTCCTCCAAGCTTCTTTTCGAAGTGCCACACACGCATTATCAGTGGGCAGCATAACACACTCAGAGGAAAGTGATATCTGCCTATTTATGCATGCACAAGCTCACAGACGCACATGATTGACTAGTTTCACTGTGATTGATAGGGAAGTGTGAGTATGCCATCCCTCTTGGGCTGCTCTCTTGGGCTCTCCGACATGGATTTTTTGTTGTGCCACTCAGGAACCACCTCAAGTTTTTAATCTGGTTTCTTTGACAATTTGACATCACTGGGGAGAGGTCACGTGGAGAATCTGTTTTCCACACCAGATGCATTCTTTAATAATGAGTAGCTTTATTCAAAGTCTGGGGAGGCATTACACAACATGGCTTACAGACAAACAGATGGGGAGAACTGTGATGAAACAGCTCTCAGAAGGCCTGGCAAAGATTGATCATAGCCAACTCCAGGGAAATACAAGGTCTGGTGCTACCAATTCATGCTCCACAAGAGGGTGATGTGGCCACTGAAAATGAGTGAGATCTGCTCATGCACCCCAAGTAAGATGGATGGAAAAGCCAACTCATTCATCCGAAAATGGTTGGGGCTGTCACGGTGCCTCACTGAAACAGCCTCTTCAGAAGAAACACCCTCCAGCTGCCCGGCCAATCCATCAGTTTGGGCTACAAGCAGGAACATACCAGGCTTGCTCTCGAGTTGAGAGAGTCCTCTGACCAGACTGTAAGGAACATAAAAGCCAAGGTTCTGACAGACCTGAGGTGGAATGCCCAAACCGAGGTCAACCAAGCCATCGGTCGCCTTCAACATTAAGAAATTGTTGGCAGTGTCCATGCAGGAAGAGCAAGGCTAGGGTGGGGAGAAGTGCCACAGTTCTGGTCCAAGGCCAACCACAAAGAGAGGAAGGAGATGGTGGTGGTAGCGGTGACAAGAACATAGGAAGACTGTTACAAGATCAAGGCCATGTCGCAGGGCCAACAGGGAACCTGGGCAACCTGGGAGGGAGTTGCCAACTGAAACATCAACTGCTCAGACCTGTGGAAGATCCCACAGGCAAGACTTAGCTTTTTCATCCACTCAACCTACGACACACTCCCCTGTCCTCTGAAGCTTCATCAGTGGTTCGGGAGCGGGGAATGCTGCACACACTGCAATACCCCTAATGCAAGCCTCCAGCACATCTTGTCAGGCTGTAAGATCAGGCTCTCCCAGGTACACTATAGATGGTGCCATGGAACCGATCAGGTTCTGAGAAAGCTAGCCAAGGTGCTGGAGGGGCATTGACAGGGCAGCAAAGGGCTACCACCAGCGAGGAACCACAACCACATCAGGTTCATCACAGAAGGGGGGGGGGGCATCTGGCCAAAAAAACACCTAGGCCTTTTTCCCCCGAACAGGAGTGGGACAGGAGAGTCGACCTAGATAGGCAGGTCTGTTTCCCAGTCAAGATCACTGCTACATCTCTCCACCCTGACAGAGTGGTATGGTCTACCAAGGCAAAATCCGTGCTCCTCTTTGAGCTCACAATACCAGCAGAAGAGGGGATGGAGGCTAACTACGAACGCAAGAAGGTCAAGTACTCAGAGTTGGGTGCTGATTGCCAGGAGGCTGGCTGGAAGGCTACCATCTATCCAGTGGAGTTTGGATGCCAAGGCTATGTGGGGCTGTCAACCACATGCTTTTTGAGGGACGCAGGAGTGACCGGAGGGAAGTTAAAAAAGGCAACCAAAGAGCTAGCAAAGGAGGCTGAGAAGGGGAGCTTTTGGCTCTGGCTGAGGAGGAAAGACAAGTGCTGGGGAAAGAACAACTAACCCCGACAACAGCTGCAGAGGGTAAAACCTAGCAGCTGCAGGGGTGACAAGGAGACAGGGAGACGTCCCTGTCACTGCTCCGCCAACAGGAGACATTCCAGGATTAAAGGAGTGAAACGTTAATTAATGCTGGTTCCTGGCTAATGACCCTGCAGCTGACCCCTGAGCACCGGAGGAGGTGTGACCGGCAGTAATGCCCAGCAGGTATTCCATATTTCTGTACAATTACATTCAAGTAACACCTCAGAACAGAAGAAGGGTGAGAGGGGAGGGGCTCATTCAAAAACAAACACACACCCTTCTCATGGAAAGTCAGCCAAAACTGAGCCCTACCCAGGCATGCTGGTGCTAAGATACAAGCCTGCCCCTAGTCTCTGGTGTGCCCACCCACTCAGTAAGTCCAGCGGTGGATGCCACAATATGTATGCTGTAAGTCAGTGGTGTCCAATCTTACCCCAGAAGGGCCAGTGTGGGTGCAGGATTTCTTTCCAACCAAGAAAAAGCCACACACTACTGAAAGTCAAGATCCAGTCAGATGTGGCTCCAGCTTGACTGGAAGGAAAACCTGCACCCACACTGGCCCTTTGTGGATGAGATTGGACACCTCTGCTGTAAGCTATGCACAGCATTTATCTCTTGCATTCGATCCAATCTAGAGAGATTTTCAGTATTTACATGGACTTGTCTCAGAATACTGGCATATGTCTTGGTCTTCCGCATTAGTCTCATTAAATATGGTTTTGGTCTTAACTGAAAATTTGAGGGGCAGCACGGCGGTGTAGTGTTTAGCACTGTCGCCTCACAGCAAGACAATCCAGGTTCGATTCCCAGTCTGGGCCATCCTTTGTGGAGTTTGCATGTTCTCCCCGTGCTTGCGTGGGTTTCCTCCAGGTACCCCGGTTTCCTCCCACAGTCCAAAGACATGCATGTAAGGTTGATTGGTCACTCTAAATTGCCCGTAGGTGTGAATGTGTGTGAGTGTGTGTTGGCCATGCGATGGACTGGCTACCTGTCCATGGTGTACCCCGCCTGGTATTGGCTCCAGACCCCCCGTGACCCCGACTAGCGGGATAAAGCGAAAGATAATGAATGAATAAATGAATGAATGAATGAATGAATGAAAATTGGGGGGGGGGTTTGTATTGTCTTTCCTTTTTTCCATGCACAAAGTTTGGCAAAATGTTATTCCTTCTTCTCCAAAACAGCTGAAATAGTATGTGCAAACAAAAGCCAACTAGTTAAAAGTAAAAACTTGGCCATGACAAGGTCTTGCTCGTATTTGGATTCAGTTTTGACTTGCCAATTCCTAAGAAATGAATAACGTGAAATAGTTCATTTCATTACTGGGGCATACTTTATTCTCCTGTGGTGTCATGTTTCATTTTGCAAAGCTTTATTTAAAAAATGCACAAATAAGCTTTGCAATATAAGTTTCTCTCTTCTAGTCAATCATATAAGTTTCTCTCTTCTGGTCAATCCTGGGTCAATCATTACCCGGGATGATTTTGCAATAGAGACAACTTGGCCACTCAATATTCATGTTCTATTTATGCTCTGACAGAAGAGAGCAGACTCGGGGATTAGCCAGTTTAAAATGAACTTTTTCACCTTAAAATGTAGACAATACTGTAGGGTTTTCCTTACTGGAATGTGAAAACATGATAAACAGCTTTTCAACCAGATAAAAAAACTTATCCTCAGATGAGAATAAGGGGAAAACGAGATGCTTCAAGAAACTGGACTTTAAAAAAAATCAATCAGTGATTCAGTAAATAAGACAAAAACAAATGTGTGATTTTTTACACAATCCAATCTAATTATGAGAATTACTTTATTGCTATGAGCTCTGTACAAAATGAATTAATGTAAATATGTGGATAAATATTAAACCCAAAGTGTATATGTTATTTGCATTACCAGATTACATTTAATATTATTTTACAAGTGCTCACAAAAAAGACGTAATGTTTGCTTGAACTGTTTGCATGATAAAATGGGGGTGTAGTTTTTAACTTGATTTGTATATGACTTCACAGAAGTTTAAACTGATTTATTTTTGAGCATTATTGATGGAGCGTTTTCAGTATTTCTTGTTTTGTGTTGGCTTTAGGGCCTAAGGATATTGTATTCTGAAATATTTTGAAAGATTAAATGTTATGGTAAAGTTTTTTGTTTCCCCATCCTTGTTTCTCAGTCAGTTGTATGGTGTGTATGTGTGTGTTTGTGTATGCTTGAGCAGGTGGGTGGGGGGAGAGAAGTAAATTAAATAGTCCTTTTGGCAGTTTAGTCTGTATGAAGGGTGTAGCGATGGTAATTCGTATCAGTGCACTGGCATAAAAGTTTGTCCCAATTAATAAAATGTGCATCAGATTTAATTTGGGATGAACTCATGATACATTGTTTCTAACATCTTTGCATTAGCAAAATCTGATTTATTATATAATTTATAATATAATCTTACCATATCAGATCATTGGCAAAGCATTGAGATATGTATAACACTGGCCTCGTTTATGGAGATGTACTCTGATATAGCAGTTTATACTTGGTAGGTCCCCCACGGGACCTTGGAGGGAACGTTGCACAGTCCTCACTCTGATGTTTGTTGAGGCCCCAGAATTGAATTCTGATGTTACTTGAGGGAGTGTTGCACGCCTATCATATGAAACAATTCTTGCCAGCTGACGCTGGTCACTTTCACCCAGAGTCGTGAACGTTCTTGTAGTCACGGTCCACCTTTGAAATGCTCAAATACATGAAGATACAAGCTTTGCTTCTACCTCTAAAATGCTACAACCCATCTCACGAGCTCCAACTATTAAACTGCACTGAAAATCGCAAAATCATAACTTGCTGTTCTTACCATGGAAACAGCTCTAGAAGCTTACAAAGATGTTTCTTGCTTTTTATACATACTAACAGACACAACCAATGATGTGCATATGTGCCGTTGCTATGTATTTTGCATAGGTTCCTGTTCCAGTTTTTCCGGTAGTTCAGTGTACATCTCTACAAGTGGATTTATTCATTGGAGTACTGCCTATGGGAGGAAGTGTTACAGGGTTAAGATGTATGCACTTAATTTAACTCAAGTTCAAGTAAAATTCACTCATTCAAAATCTGCTAGCTGCATTTACTTACATTTTTCTGAAAATTGTCCTTGGCTTAATCCATTTAAACCTCACTTAATGTATGCTTAATTAAATTTACTATGTGTGTGTGTGTTACGCTGATACTTTTCTATACCACTGTGGGAGCTTTTCTTTCGTTTATCTTTATTTTTTCTGTCTGTGAACCCTGCATTAAGATTACTATATTATCCTGGCACACATTGTACCCTTGCACTTTGCCTGTATATATTTTTTTAGTGAATCAAAGTTTAAAACAGTAAATCAGTTCTACTACTTAGCAGAAAAAAATGTGATATATTGCGTACATTGTGTAACACTTTCCCCGTAAGTGCTGTTCGTGCCCTGGTGTAATATTACTTCAGTGAAATATTCGAATAAATTTTTTCCTGTGACCTTACAGCACCTAGTATGTGCTACCCGTACACCTGTTAGTGTGTGTGTGTGTGTGTGTGTGTGTGTGTGTGTGTGTGTGTGTGTGTGGATGGCTTTATATCTCTGTGGGGACTAAATGCACCCAAAAGGATAAGAATAGGAATATTTGATACTTTTGACCTTGTAAGGACATTTCGCTGGTCCTCCAAAGGGAAAGTGGGTTTTTCTGTTGTACTTCTAATAAATAAAATAGAAGAAAATGATATAAAAGAAAATAAAACACAAAACAGAACAAAACAAAACAAACAAAAAAAAAATAAAAATAAAAAATAAAATAAAATAAAACATGAAATAAAACAACAGAACAGAGCAAAGCAAGATAAAATAAAATAAAATAAAAAGTGCCAAAAGGTTGCTTTGTCATTACTGAGGTTAAGGTTAGGGTTATAGCTAGAGTTAATAAGCTGCAGTAATGTCAATAGAAGGTCCTCACAAATATAGAAAGACAAATGGTGTGTGTGTGTCTGTGTGTGTGAGAGAGAGAGAGAGAGCGAGAGTGTGTGTGTGTGTGTGTGTGTGTGTGTGTGTGTGTGTGTGTGTGTGTGTGTGTGTGTGTGTGTGT
>JAOVVH010168554.1:0-10945 GCA_028566435.1 Scorpiodoras heckelii | reverse complement strand
AACACTCTCACACCTCTCGGGTGTGTGTGTGTGTGTGTGTGTGTGTGTGTGTGTGTGTGTGTGTGTGTGTGTGTGTGGTCGAGCGCACCTTTGTGCTTCGCTCTCATAACTTCTCACCACTTCCTCTCTAAATGAGTAGGCAGGTCTTTTGTATTACACTGGATCAGAGATGTTGCGGCTCGCTGAAATGGTCGTTCCTGCGAGGGTGATTTGTAAGTATCCACAGCACACAAACAAGACCATGACATTATAAGCATGAGGTCTAGAATGACTATTTTTCACACAGACACCACAACACGGTTCACTAGAGTGTCCTGAAGGCACACAGGGCGGATTTTATTGGTGATATGTGCGGCACATGGAGGCAGCGGCTCAGGGCGCCCGCGCAAAACATCAGGATGGAAATATTTGCGCGATCCGTTTTTTTTATCGCACATCTGGTCGTCTGCGGCTGTGAGCGCACAAAAACGAGAGGGGGGGGAGACACTTACTGAAAGTTTCTGCTCGCCCTCGTGCTCGCTTACGGGTTCAGGCTGAGTTCAGAGAAAGGTGCAAAAGATGAAGTTATGCGCCGATGGCGTCTCTTTTTGAGTATAAGATTATGCATGTAATGAAATAGTCAGTTTTGTCAGCCTTGTGGCTGTTTCATGTTTTGGGACATGCAAGCTAGAACCGCCACTGAAGCCACTCGAGTTTTTTGTTGTTGTTGTTGTTGTTTGGATTTTTTTTTAGCTTATAATGGCTAAAAATTGGTATCACAAATGTTTATTCTAGCTTATGGGACCAGATGGAGACTCGAGTCGCACTTAAGTCGCACACACAGAGACTTCAGACTCGACTCGGACTCGTGTTTTGGGACTCGTGAACAATCAGTAACATTGAGGAGACTTTGAAACGTCTGATGAGCTTCCTTGCTTTTTGTCATGGTAATCATTGTAACCAATATTACGCGGGTGCACGAATCACTCACTGGTCTCAGATTACATATAACACGGAGAAAACTGTTACCCCTTTAACGCGCATGCGCAAAAGCTTGACTTTTTTTTTTCCCTGTCGCCGTTTCCCCTTGAACGTGCATGTGCAAAAAATCATGAGGTTTTTTTTTCTGTCGCTGCGTTGAGCATCGTTTTATTTGAGATATGTGTACGTTTATAGCGGTATATAGTATATAGTTCACCTGCAGCTGTACCCTGTGTAATTACATTTGGCTATAAGAATTTCACACAAGATGGCATCAACAAAAGAAGCAAAGGATGCTGGATCAACCACATCGAATGATAAACTCACCACATTAGTGCATTAGGACGGTTAGCTCAGCATCAGCTATGTAATGAATAGAAGCAGACGATAAAAGGCTCATTACAAACAGAAGAGACTTGAGACTTTTTTTTTTAGAGACTTGAAACTTGACTTGGACTCGTGACCAAAGACTTGAGACTTGAGTCTTGACATGGACTTGCAAAAAAAGGCTTGTGAACATCTCTGTAAGAGATTCAAGAACTGATATCAACACTGGGGCTTTTTTGTCACTCTGTTCTCCACACACCACTACTATAGTATCATAATTCTTCCCAAAACAACTCGCTACTGGAAAAGGAGAAGATGGAAACACATTAATCCATCTCTTAATGCATTCACGCGACTCAGTCAGAAACATCTCATGAAAGTGTAACATTTAAAATAGGCCTTTTTTTTGTAACATATTTGTTTTATATATTCTACTCAAACATGCAAAATTCAAATTCTGTACCATACACAGAACTACCAGAAAAACCGGTAGGTATAGCAGTTAATACTTGGTAGATCCCCCACCGGATCTTGGAGAGAACGTTGCACTGTCCTCATGCTGATGTTTGTTGAGGCCCCAGCGTTGAATTTCGATGTTACTCGAGGCAGTGTTGTACGCCTATTACGTGAAACGATTCTTGCTGGCCAACAATGATTACGTTCACCAAGAGTCTTTTTATGGTCTCGCTGCTGTCATAAGTTCGAGGAATTCTTGTACACACTTGAAATGCTCATACATGAAAATCCAAACTATGCTTCTACCTCTGAAATGCCATGAGCCATCTCACAAGCTCCAACTATTAAACTGGGTTGAAGATCACAAAATCGTGATAACTTGCCATTCTTACAGTGAAAAGTGGAAATGGCTCTAGAAGCTTCTATACTTGTCTAGCATGCTGTGAGAAAAGCTATGAGAAAATAAAAGGGAAAAGACTGGAGCAGCTGTTACACTTGAAAACAGAACCTAAATACTGTATCAACATGTAGCCTAGTTTTTTGTTTGTTTGTTTATTCGGTTGTTTTTTACAGCATCAGACTCAGATGTTTTAGTTTGATCCAAGGTTCACTTGTTTCAGTGAGTTAGGAAAAACTGACCTTTTTTTTTTTTTGCTTTCGTTGTAATAAAATTATAACAATTTTTTGTCCATACACAGTCATCTGCATATTAGGCCTGGTGCTGTTTATTCCTGGTGGAGAAGGCAGCGAGTGCTACATTGAACAACATCCTAATGGCACGACCACCTATTATATTAATACAACTGTAGCTGAGCCTCAGTCCTACATCTGGAAGATTAATGTGAGTTGAACATCAACTGTTGTCCATTATATCTCTATTTTTATTTGACATGACTCTGAGGTGCATTTATACAGGTTGAAAGTTTTTTTATTGAAAAAAAAAGATTGGTTAACAAAAGGAGTATGGCAGGGGTAAAAAGAAATGTCATAGGTTTAGAAATATAAGCTGATCTCCAGAGCTGAAGGACAGGTATACGGCGACATATCTGGGGAAACGTGTACTCAGACAGCATGTCCTAAAACAGTGTGTCTTAATGACATAATCATTCCGCGCCGGACATGAAGAGTGTAATACCGAAAGTACAAAATAAGAACACTGAAAATACAGGAAGTGCAAAATACGGAGGACACAAAGACTTTATCCTAACACACTCGTTTAGGAAAATTACTGAAATAATTCAATTCATCCACAACTAAACTACACAAACAGCTTTAAGGGAGTCAGTTAATCTTTTTTGCTACATTTTACATTGTATGTGTATCTGTGTGTTTTTAGGGTATTGTTCAGGCCACTGAAGAGAAATTTAACAATACCATCACTGAGAGGCAAGGTCCTCATTTTATCAACTTTAAGAGTTGCTATGAGAATGTTACCTACTGGATTGCACTTAAAAGGGTGAGTAATAAACTTGTGAATGAGATCCACACAGACAAAATTTGACACTGAGGTTGAGGCATATCACACATCCCCATCATTAATTATTTTCTAGTAACAACACAACTTATTGTGTTCAATTTCTCAGGAATGAGTCACTTAATTAAAACCAGAATATCTTATACCTTTTAGATAAAGGCTTAGGTAAAATGTAAACAAACGGTGTATTTTCTTAACTGTTATTTAATGACTGATTGAATTTATGCCTCTCTATTTTATCTCCACAGAAAACCATCAACTGTCCCTGTGAGTATAATGTTAAAATCATTCATATCTGTAAGACAAAGTAATTATTTATATCAGTGAATCATGCAGATGCTGTGTCTTACACTTGCAAGCTGTGGTAAGGGAGGTGCCTAAAGATTGTGTGAAAGTTCCTACTTTTATATATTTACCCCATAAATCAGGTGTAACCTCTACATGCACTTACAGTAGATGCTAATGGGAAAAGTGTATCAGATTCATCTATATTTGCATATTTCACGAATTATTATTCTGCCTTACAGATGACTGCCCCACAGCAAAGAGCACCACAGCACCACTTCCTGAATGTGAGTATCTTTGTGTACTAAGAGCTTTGGCAATGTGAAAGTCAGTGAAATGAATAAATAAATGGTTATCGCTGATAATAATTGTTTATATGTTTAATATAAATAGAGTATGAGATATTTATGATCCTATAGTTACACTAATTGTAGGAGAATATTATTACGTAAGAAAAGTAAATCAGATGTAAAGTGTAATTTTCATCTTTTATTAATCATTAACAGCTATTTTATAATTTCATTTTAACTGTTATAAAGGTTTTTTGTTGGCAGTGTTACTGATATAGAAAGATTATTTTGACAGCTGACAAAAACAATCATGCTTTTATCACACTGGAAATAATTCCTTATTTTACTTATTCATGAATTGTATTTAGATGCAAGTGTGACTTGTGACTTCTATCTCTGAAATGCTACAACACATCTCATGACTATTAAATCGCGTCGAAAATCACAAAATCATGATAACTTGCCATTCTCATTGCAGAAACAACTCTGGAAGCTTCCATAGATGCCTATCGCTTTGTATATGCACCTTCGAACACAACCAATGATTTGCTAAGGTGGCATTGCTATGTATTTTGCTCTTTTGTTTTTCTGTTACTTCAGGGTACATCTAACATGTAAACAAAGTCAGGGGGAGGTAGGGAAAGGTAGAGAGGGAGACAATATAGTTATCGACCTGAGTATTAGACCCCTCCACTGAAAAATATGCCAAGAAAAACCATGCCACGAGTCGATCCAGTGTGGCATTGAGCAACCGGAGCAGCTGCTTTTCCATGACTAGGTTGTACTGTTCTGTCACTAACATTAGCATGCCTGCTGTATCAATGGTTAGGTGAAACTTACATGGTACATGGTACACGGGTGTCAGATGCAAACACAAGCTGTTTATTCTGGAAAGTACAAACACAACAAAAACCAACAACCAACAAGAACTAACAACATGAACTGTGAATCAGTGTGTGGGAATAAGTCTGTGTGTCTGCTCTGCGATGGACTGGTGATCTGTCCATTGTGCATTAGGCTCCAGCACCCTGGCAACCCAGTAAAACTAGAAAGTTCTAATGAAATTAGACTAGGGGCATGAAAGTCAGGGCTAAATAACAGAGAAGGTGATTATATTTAGGTACGCACACTTAATATGAGAATTTAGTAAATATGAGTCATCTGTCTGGTTGTGTGGGAAATGGAGTTCATAGCAGTTGTGGAGGATTCTGTGAAATGAAGTTTGTGTTGAGAGCTGACGATGACATGACCTATGTTAGCTGTGATTTTTATATAGCTTGCTAGACAACAAACAAATAATGCTTAGTTGTGTCCCTCTTATTATCGATGAGGATCCTACTTAGACAGGGAAAGTCCCACCCTAGACTGCCACCCCAGTAGACTAGGGTCTAAGATGGCCATCCCATTACAAAAGGCATGGTTATGTCAGTTCTTAAAAATGCATTTAAACGCATATAATTTGATTTCAAAAGCAAACCCATAAGGCAGCATGGACAATAAAGGAATTTTGCAAATCAACTTTTTTATCCAACAGGATTAAACAAGATAAAATGGCTAGGAGAAAAAGGTAACCAATTCAATCACACCACAGTATTGGGTAGGGAACTCTACTTAAATATATTTATTTTATAATAGGCCTGACTACCACACATGCTGTTGTTTGGAGCAGTCTCGGGGTTGGTGCTATTTGCATCCTCATTTTTGTGTATTGGAAGAAGGAAAAGCTGCAAAGGTAAGTCACTAACATAGCTCTCATTTAGTCTTTAAATGTTCCATTGACTGTTCTGAAAGAAATTAGTGAAATTCACTTTCTAACATATGTTAATATACCATGCTTCAAAACAGAGGACTTTCCTGTTGGAGATGTGGCTACAATCTAGCAGTGCAGAACCACAGCATGGGTGTGGCAGAAACAGTGTGAATCAGCATTTCCCAACCTACCTCATAGCCTACAAATATGAAACTCACAATAATGATTTATTTGTTTGTTTGTTCAGCTGTTGATGATATGAAACTACCACGGAGTAAAGTCAGTGGGATCACTGACCCCGACTAGCGGGATAAAGCGGAAGATATTGGATGGATGGATAAGGATAATAATTAGCAATGATCATACATATGGGTGGCTTTTAAAAAACCATCAGCGCAAGTTGCAGAAAGTCACATGTTAACCAAATACACGGTAACAGTAGGGGGGGCCCACAGCGGCACCGGAAGGGGCACCGCACGGTCGCGGGAGGGCTCTGGGGCAACAGCCCTGCCTGCCCCACCTGTAGCTCCGCCCCTGCCGTGCATTGTGCACTGTGTTATACCGACCACTGAAATATAACAAGGAGTTTGTCTCTGACTTTTCCCACCGCCAAAGTGCCTTGGATGTGGTTGCACCCCTTAAAGCCATGCACATGAAAACAAAATCTGAACCCTGGCTGAACAACATTATTTGCTCTGCCAGACAAGTCTGCAGAAGACCAGAGTGTAAGTGGAAAAAAAGACAGGTTATGTGCCTCATTTGAATTCTAAAAGATGCGTGGAGTTGTTATCAGAAAATCATGAAAGCTCAAAAAACTAAGTATTTTCCCATAATCCATGGGCGCGTTTAGTAAGATTAATTCTGCTCTTAACCTACATCATCCTGTCCATTTTAACATGTCAGCAGAATGTGTAAAAGAATTTTACAGTTTTATGTCGAAAGGGTTATGAATTTAAGGTCTTCTAATACATTGTTTGCGATTGAAATAATAGTCTTGCATCAGGAATTGTACCGACAAAGTTTAAACATGCAGTGATACAACCTGTGATTAAAAAGCCCAATCTAGACACCTCAGACATGTCTAACCTTTTAGATACTAATGGTATCCTTGAGGTTTTCCAGTCTGGTTTTGAAGCTCTTTATAGTACTCTCTCTCATTATATTTCATTATCTTAACCGCTTATTCCTGTTTTCAGGGTCACGGGAGAGCCGGTGCCTAGCCGGCGGCACAGGGCGCAAGGCAGGATCAACCCTAGACAGGGCGCCAATCCATCGTAGGGTCTTCATAGTACTGAGTCTGCAAATTTATAATGATCAGTTATTAGCTACTGACTCAAGGGACACTGCTATTCTTAAGCTTTAAGAACTTACAGCTGATTTTGATGCAACAGACCTTGGTATTCTCATTTCTCATCTAGATGGTGGTATAACTGGCACTGCACTGGAATGGTTCAGATCATACTTGACACATAGAAGTTTTTCCTGTCCTTTTAGGTGACTGTCTCCCCCTCTGTACCTTTCTCATGTGGAGTTCAACAGGGCTCTATTCTTAGGCCTATTTTATTTTCTATATACATACTCCTGATTGGGGCTATTCTCAGGAAGTATGGTGTTTTGTTAAATTGTTATGCAGATGATCTTCAAATCTACTTGCCACTGAAACAAAGGGATAAACATTCTTCAAATGTTACTGGACTGTCTTGTAGAATTTTTTTTTACATTTTAATGAAAATAAAACTGAAATCATAATCTTTGGTCCAAATGGAGTCTGTGATTGCATGTGTAACCCCTACTGTAAATCTTTGATAGGGACTACATATTTGACAAACAGATACACTCAGTGGTTAAGTCTAGCTTTTTTTCAACGGCGGCTTTTATCTAAAGTGTAGCCCTTTCTATCTTTTAGAGACTTCAAAAGCATATTTATCCTGGCGGTAAATGGGTTAGCACCAAACTATCTTTCTGACATATTAATGCCTTACATTCCATCAAGTCCACTTAGATCTACAGATCAGCTTCTGTTGATATCTAAATCTAAGCTGAAGCATAGAGGGGATCGTGCTTTTTCAGTTGTAGCCCCCAATCTCTGGAATGAGTTGCTAGTTTCTGTTATGCAGGCCCCTACACTGTCTTGTTTCAAATCTGGGTTTAAAACATATCTCTATTTGCTGACATTTGACTCAGTGTGAGAGTTGGGTATTATTGGTGTATATTGTTCTGTGTCTGTCTAAGTGGTTGTCATTATGATAATTGTATAGCACTGTGGTCAACTGTTGTTGTTTTTAAATGTGCTTTATAAATAAACTTGACATTGATATGTCTTAAAAATGGAGGATGCTTAGGGTCCAACCATGTTCATGAAATGGAACTTTTAATCTTCTTAGCACTAGTCCTTAAGACTGAAAATGTGTTCATGACAATTTTAGCTGCAGGTCTCTGATTTGATTATTGCCTTAATTCATTGTTATGTTTATTAATTTTCATGTTAAATTATAATTTAGATTTCTCAGTCTAACAAACTCATAAAATGTTAAAAACCTTTTTTCATATTCAATAGTCTATAATGTAATACCTTTTAAAGCTATACTATTCAATACTAGGTGTGCACACTATTAAAGAGCAGCCAGACCAAGTTATTTCCATAGCTAGAAATGTTAGGACAAGTGCAGATGAGTACAGCAGTACGTTTATGAATTGCAGTGCTGTGTATGTGAGAGCAGTGGGAGTGATCACATTTGCTTTTGCAGACTGAATGCATATTTATAATCTACCGTGCAAGTTTATGCCATTTATTGTCCTCACAAAAAGCATGTGTAAAAAAATCCTGTTGTGTTAATGGGTCAGAATGTACATCATTAGGATGAACACTCAAAGTGTAGTATGATGAAATCCTCCAAGGTCTTGCATCAGGGTAGTTTTTTTTCCAGGACTGGGGGAATTCTAAGAGAGTGCAGACTCTGTATGTGTGTAGGATTGCTAGGGAGAGAGAGAATGTGAGCGAGAGAAAACTATCATGCTGACACTACACAATTGTACGTATTTGTTTATAGCTTTTTTTTTTTCAAAGGGGGCCTACAGGACACTGGGAAATCCTCTTACATGGTGAAATTTTTAAAGATTTTTACTATGTACAGTTCTGAAAACTGTAAAAATTCCTGAACTTAATTAGTGTCTTATTTGGACATACAGTCCATCAAGCAAATGTAAAATTATAGCATTTAAAAATATTGTCATCCCCACAAGTGAAAGGGATTTCAATCCCACATAAAAAAACAGCACAACGTGTTCTCCAGTGTCCTCCTGCCTCCAAAAACCTGCCAGTAGGTGGATTAGTGACTATAAATTGTCCCTAGGTATGAATGAGTGTGTGAATGTGTGTGTGCAGGCTTTCCTGCAATTGACTGTCATTTCATGTAGGGTGTATTCTTTGCTCACATCAAGTATTTCTGGGGTAGACTCCACATCCACTGAACCCTTGCTCAGATAAAGTGGTTACAGCAAATGATGAGTGAGTGACAGGAAGTGAGATATACAAATGATTAAGGATCTGAAAAACAAAATTTACCATGAAAACTGTCACTCCATGTACCAGCTTTTATTTATGGCCTACTGACTGACATTCTTAGAAATTGCACCCATCTTGCAGAACATTCATAAATTATATTTGCATAATAAGGTGGATTTATTCACGTGTTATCCTGAGCTGGCAGGCTAGAACAGGTTCACACTTCATCCAGCTTTATATCTGCAAGATAATCTAATAAAATGTATTAAATGGGAAAATCACACTTTCACTATCAAAGATTTAGACACCTTTAGGCAGACTGTATTCACTGCAGTGGTTGTTAAACTGGTTCCTTACTCAACTGACAGACAGCCAAGGCAAGCAAGCATCCTAAATGAAAGCATTATATGATGCATTTGTGGATTTTTTTGTTTATGTTTTCTTACACAAAATCAAAGTGTATTAATGGCATAAAAAATTATTTTGGTCAAAACCTGATTTTTGATTATTTTGGCTATTTAGCAGAATTTAGCCACTGAAACACCAGAGGGGTTTTTCAGGCTGCAACTCATAAGGTTCTCCTTTTTCTAAATACATCATGTACACCGATCAGCCATAACATTAAAATCTCTGATTGGTGACGTGAATAATGTTGATTATTTTGTTGCAGTGTCATCTGTCAAGGGATGGGATATATTAGGCCGCAAGTGAACAGTTAGTTCTCGAAGTTGACATGTTGGAAGCATGACAAATGGGCAACTGTAAGGATCTGAGTGACTTTAACAAGGGCCAAATTGTGATGCCTAGACGACTGGGTCAGAGCATCTCCAAAGCAGCAGTTCTTGTTGGGTGTTCCCGGTATGCAGTGGGTGCCCAAGGTTCACTGACACATGTGGAGACTGAAGGCTAGTCCATTTGGTCTAATCCTACAGAAGAGCTACTGTAGCACAAATTGCTGAAAAAGACAATGCTGGATATGATAGAAAGGTGTCAGAACACACAGTGCATCACAGTTTGCTAGATATGGGGCTGTGTAGCTGGAGACCATTCAGAGTGCACTGTACCCAGTATTTCCCCTTTTGTAGATGGAAACAAACTGGGGGAAAAACACTTAGGTACAATAATCAGCAGTAATTTTATAAAATTTTATTTATTTGTTTGTTTAGTGTTTTTGCTATTTTTATTTGCTTACAAGTTTTTAGATATTGATTTATTATAACAATACAATTTTGGTTTTGACTGTAAATTGATTCATTCTGAAAACTGTAAATGTGAAAAATGAGCTGGAGATGCACAGAATTTTGTTCAAGGTTGAGTTTGGGTGAGAAAAGTATTATGAATTTTGAAAGCTCAGAGTGCATGTAGACCAACGCTTTGCTAACAGTATTAATAAATACAGTTGTTTTAGCAGATGTTTATGGTACATACTAGTCTCATGCAATGGTAATGTGTCATCTTGAGAATGGAGAGATGCATTACTAACACCTGCCATTCTCGATGACTAAAAAATTTAGCCAAGCTTATAAGTACAACAGTATTGATTTCGCCATCCTACATGCAGGGTCTAATCTTTAAATTTGTTGTTAACAGGCCCAAATTGATCATATTTTATTAGCCATCACTCTTCATGCATCACTGACATTTGTAGTCCATCTGTTTCGCTACATACTTGCTTAGTCCGCTTTATTCTGTTCTCTAATGGACAGGACCAGCACAGATCAGGTACTATTTGGGTGGTGGATCATTCTCATCACTGCAGTGACAATGATGTGGTGATGGTGTGTTAGTGTGTGTTGTACTGGTGTGAGTGGATCAAACAACGAAGTGCTGCTGGAGTTTTTAAACACTGTGTTCACTTACTGTGCACTCTATGAGACACATCCACCATATTGCTCCAC
>JAOVVH010168346.1:0-10960 GCA_028566435.1 Scorpiodoras heckelii | reverse complement strand
CCCACACCTCTATTATTGGTTTCTAGTATAACATTCCTGCATTCAGCTCCTTATTTGAGAGTTAAACTGAATGTTATTCTGCTCTCTGTATTCAACTAATCATGGCAGGATGATGAGGATTTTATTATTATTCATTATTATTTACAAATTATTTGTTTTGTTAAAACCAGAAGCCAAGTAACAGATGGTGTATGAACATAACTATATATTCAAAATAGATTAAATGAAAATTAATTAAACAAAACAAACATATAAATATAAATCTGCTGTATGGTATATGAATAAATGTTATTTTAATTAAACCCCGCTGTCTTTGTATTCTGATTGGTCAGAAAGTGTTGATTAGTTTTTTATAACAGCAGTTCTGACAGTAGTGCAACTGCAAATGGCAGGAGTGTATTAATACACTTGATCTATTACATTATCATTTCTATAGTAACCACTCGTTCACAGAGACTCGCATGGCAGATGCTCTACATAAACATAAATGCCTCTGTGAGTGGGGTTTTGCTGTTGTTGTTCTTGTTGTTGTTGTTGTTGCTGTAAGGAGATGTGCCTTGAACATTTATGAAACAAGTCTCCAGTGTCAGTACATTGGAAAGTCATCAGGATTTTGCAACAACAGAGCACACATGAAGATAAATGAATCCAGTGAAAAAGAAATGAATCATCTGTTAATAAATCACATCCAAAGGTAAATGAATCACATGCAAAGAAATGTATCATCTGTAAATACATCACATGCAAGGGTAAATGAATCACATGCAAAGAAATGTATCATCTGTAAATAAATCACATGTGAAGTTAATGAATGAAGTGAAAAAATAAATGAATCATTTGTAAATAAATCACATGTGAAGATAAATGAATCAAGTGAAAAAATAAATTAATCATCTGTAAATAAAACACATGCAAAGGTTAATGAATCACATTGTCAGCACTGATCCCAACCTGTCCACCAGAGTGCGCCCAAGAGCAGGTCATAACCCAACCAGAACTCAGTTTGCCAGAGCTCCTTTAGGCACTACAAAATCACACCTATAGACTATCTAGCCTCATTACACCTGGCTTAAATAGGCTGCCTTGCCAAAGGAGCTCTGCGGAGCAATACAGGTTTGAACGATAAACTTTTGTCATCCTTTTCCACTTTATTCAATGACTTTAATGACTGTTATTGTTCCTGCATATCTGATTCTGTGTTTCTTATCTCAGTCTGTATGTTTTGCCTTGCCTAAGTTGTTATTTTGTTTGTTCCTGAGTTTTTCCTGTCTGTTTTTTGTGGAACTAATCTCCCTGTTTTCCTGTTTTCACAGACTGCTTCGTGATTTAAGTAATGGCTAATGCTCCGTTGTCTTCGTCGTGTTCGTCGTTGCTTAGCTTTTGTTTTTGGACTTTCTAGTATTTTCCATGTGTTTTTTGCTATCCTTTGTGTGTTTCTATTGCACACAAATCAATAAACTGCACTTGTTTCCAATCATTGGTGAGAGAGTCATTACAGATTGCTTCGCCCACCATGGAAACAGCAGACAACGCTGTGCTCTGTGAAGCCCTTATGCAGCGCACTCAGCAGCTGGAGGAGGCTCACTCCACTATACGCGACATGGAGCTCGGCATCAACAAGAAATAGCCCGTGCTGCCTGGATCATTGTGTTGCCTGAACGCTATAGAAGAAATTCGGATGGTTGTAATGGTTTCCTCCTCCAGTGTGAGTTATACTTTACTATGCAAGAGGGGCTCACAGACCAGGAGAAAGTAATGATATTGATCAGCCTGTTATCCGGAAAAGCACTACAGTGCGCGACGGCGGTTTGGAACTGCACAGAAGAACAGGTGCATTCATTTGCTTCCTTCATTGAAAAATTCTCTAATGTTTCCGATCATGTCCCTGATGGCCAGGATTCTGGCAAGCGGATACTCACTCTTTTTCAGGGAGAGAGACGGGTAGCAGAGGATGCCTTGGAGTTCTGGACCGTGGCCACTGAGAGTGGATGGAATGAGCCTGCTCTCAAGGCTGCCTTTAGACGGAGACTGTGGGTTGAGGTGTTAACGAAGCTGGCATGCAGAGACAATAGAATGACATTAGATGCTTTGATTAACACTGCCATTTGTCTGGACGATCTGCTGCATACTCGAGTTCCTGTGCCTTCTGTGCTGCCGCCCAGCCTCCAAGTCGAACCCATGGTTCTTGGTCCAGCTTGTCTGGGAGAAGAAGAGAAGTGACAATGTAGAGCATGCCTGTACTGGGGTTGAAGGGTCACTTCATTCACGTATGCCCTAATAAACCTAATAAAATCAGCAACGGAAGGGAATCCTTCACCCAAATACCAGTCAATTTGATGAGTTCATCCCCATTCTGTGCTGTTCCAGAGTTGATAGTCCATGTTTAGATTCTCTACCTCAAGAATTCTTTCTCTCTTCCAGCCCTACTAGATTCTGGAGCTGCCGGGAATTTCCTAGACAGCAAGGTGGCGCAGTCTTTGGGAATCCCGGTGGACAAGCTAGAACACCCGCTCCAAATCAGGGATATTGATGGAAGTCTGGTGGGAAGAGGAAGCATCACCCACAAGACCCCTCAGCTAAAGATGCAGGTGGCTTCATGCACTGCATGAAGAAGAAATCACATTCCTCCGTACCATCTCCCCTAAGTACCCCGTCATACTGGGTCTGCCATGGATGAGTCACCATGATCCGCTTATCTCTTGGCACCAACGGGAGATCATCGGCTGGTCAGACAACTGCCACCTCAATTGTATCTGTAAGCTAAGCCTGCACTTGTCCACGACCTGGTTGAAAGTCCATACACAACCAGCTCCGTAGTCATCCCCTCCGAATACCACGATATCAGCATAGCCTTTAGCAAATCCAAGGCTGAGAACCTTCCCTCTCACAGACACTACAATTGCACCATTGAGTTGCTTCCTGGTTGTGTTCCACCCAAGAACAAGATCTACACCCTGTCTCACCCTGAAAGAGAAGCCATGGAGGAGTACATCCAGGAGGTGCTAAAACTGGGCTACATTCTACACTTCACATCTCCCTCTTCTGCTGGGTTTTTCTTCATGGAGAAGAAAGGGGGAGAAATGTCAATTCCACCGGCCCACCATTGAGTTCTTGGAATATCACATCAGACCAGACAGGGTGTCCATGGATCAACACAAGGGAGAGGCAGTGCTAGAATGGCCCCAACCTTAAACCATCAGAGATCTTCGTGAGTTCCGTGGTTTCGCAAATTTTTACAGAAGATTTATTAGAAATTTCAGTTCCACAGCAGCCCTGCTCACTAACATTCTCAAAGGAAGCCCAAAGAAATTATATTCGAACCCCAGTGCCACCAAATCATTCACTACCTTGAAGAGGTTCACTTCCGGCCTTGTTTTTTGTCAGCCGGATCCAAATGTCCAGTTCATAGTTGAAGTTGATGCCTCTGAGACAGGGGTAGGGGCTGTACTTTCACAAAGACAAGAAGAGTGCCCCAAGTTATTTCCAGTGGCGTTTTTTTCAAGGAAAATCTCCTCCGCCAAGCGAAACTATGACGTTGGATATCATAAGTTGCTTGCCATTAAACTGCCATTGGAGGAGTGGAGACAATGGCTGGAAGGTGCTCAACATTCCTTTTTGGTCTAAACTGACCACAAAAATCTGGAGTACCTGAAAACTGCTAAGAGACTTAATCCACATCAAGCAAGATGAGCCATGTTTTTCTCCTGATTTGATTTCTTTTTTACATATTGTCCCAGGTCTAAAAATGATAAAGCCGATGCTCTCTCTAGAAAGTTTGAGAAACCAGAACATCAGGAAGAAGCCACTACCATTTTGCCCCCAGCCCGTTTCATTAGCATGATTACATGGGAACTAGACAACCAAATTCGCAGGAGGTCCACAGCACAACGCCACAGCCTATGTCCTCCAGAGCTGCTGTTTGTTCCTCTTGCCCTACATGACTGCCTTATCACCTGGGCTCATGTTACCCCCGGTGTTGGCCATCCCAGTGCCTGACGCACCTTTGACCTTCTTGTGAGTAAATACTGGTGACCCACTATAAGTACAGGAATTTTTTTCTTCCTGTTCTGTTTGTGCACAGGATAAAGTTCCATGTACCCTACCTGCCAGAAAACTCAATCCCATGCCAGTTCCTGAATGCCCACTGTCCCATCTTGGCATAGACTTTGTGACCTATCTACCACTCTCCCAAGGTAACACCACTATTTTTGTTGTGGTAGATCAGTTCTTGAAGTCTCTGTGCTTTCTTCCCATGCCCGGCCTCCCTACTGCTTTACAAACTGCGGAGGCACTGTTCCAACATGTATTTAGGTACTCCAGAGGTAACTCCAGAGGACATTGTTAGTGACAGAGGGGTCCAGTTCACGTCACAAGTATGATCCCGTTTTAAGGAAAAATTGGGGGTCACAGTCAGTCTCACTTCAGGATATCACCCACAAGCCAATGGACAAGCCAATAGTGTCAACCAGGAGCTGCTAAAGTTTCTATGGATGTTCTGCCTCCACTGCCCTTAGGACTGGGCACGATATTTAATATGGGCAGACTATGCACAAAACTCACTAAGACACTCAGCTACCAAATGGACTCCTTTCCAATGTGTCCTAGGTTTCCAGCCCCAACTCTACTCTTGGAACGCCGCTGTAACGGAAACTCCTGCAGTCACCAACTGGTTTCAGAAAAGCGAGAGAGTCTGGGAACTCACCCACCAATGAATCTCCTGCGCTGTGGCACAAATAAAGTGACTAGCCGATCATCGGCGGGGAGACACCCCAACATATCAGCCTGGAGACCATGTATGGGTGAGCACTCATTCTATGGGAAACACCCAAGGACTCAAGAAACTTCAGCCCAAGTATGTTGGACCATATCTAGTCACTAAGCAAATAAACAATGTCACTTACTAACTTCAGCTTGGGCAGTATGGGCAGAGGAATCAGTTGGGTGACAGCAGAAGATGTGCTGGATGCTCTATTATGTCAAGAGTTTCACCAAAGACACCCTAACAAGCCAGCTCCTAGATGTCCCGGCAAACCCAGAAGAAGAGAAAGAGCTCCCAGAGTGAGCTCCTTGGAGGGGGCTCTGTCAGCACTGGTCCCAACCTGTCCACCAGAGTGCGCCCAAGAGCAGACCCAACCAGAACTCAGTTTCCCAGAGTTCCTTTAGGCACTACAAAATCACACCTGTAGACTATCTAGCCTCATTACACCGGGCTTAAATAGGCTGCCTTGCCAAAGGAGCTCTGCGGAGTAATACAGGTTTGAACGATAAACTGTTGGCATCTTTTTCCATTTTATTCAAAGACTTTAATGACTGTTATTGTTCCTGTATATCTGATTCTGTGTTTCTTATCTCAGTCCATATGTTTTGCAATGCCTAAGTTGTTATTTTGTTTGTTCCTGAGTTTTTCCCTGTTTTTTTTTTTTTTTTTTTTTTTGTGGAACTAATATCCCTGTTTTCTCTTTTCAGGGACTGCTTCGTGATTTAAGTAATGGCTGATGCCCTGTTGTCTTCATTGTGTTCATCGTTGCTTAGTTTTTGTTTTTGGACTCTTTCTAGTGTTTCCCATGTGATTTTTGCTATCCTTTGTTTGTTTCTATTTCTCACAAATCAATAAACTGCACTTGTTTCCAGTCATTGATGAGAGAGTCATCACACACATGTGAAGAAATGAATCATCTGTAAATAAATCACATGAGAAGATAACTGAAAATAAAGTGAAAAAGAAAAGAATCATCTGTAAATAAATCACATGAGAAGAATGGAATCATATAAAAACACTTGATTCTAACCTCTCATTTGGGAGAAGATACACAGTGATTCATACACACACACACACACACACACACACACACACACACACACCAAAAAAAGAGTGATAATGCTTTCATACACACTCATACATACCCATAGAGACTGATACATATGTATACACACTGACACACACAGATATGTACACACACACACACACACACACACACACACACACACACACCAATATACACCAAAAAAGTATATTATACTTTTAAAAGTAAATTTTAAAAATATATTAGTATATAATACATACTAATACACACTCATCACTCATAGAGACTGATACACATGTATACACAATGACACACACACAGAACACTGGATGATTATGGCTTTAAACCTTTCTGAACAGATGGAGAGGAAAATAAGAAAATAAGAAATTCACTTACAGTAAAAACAGTAGTGACTTAGAAAAAAATATGTTATAATTGAAACATTAAACTGCTGTTTGTGACTTCCTGTTGTCTCTGACTTGCTTGTGTCTTTCCTCTAAACCTTTTTTTATAATTTAGTATTCTGAATTAGATTACAAAACGTAAAACTGTGTGAAATTGCCCCTGACAGCAAAACATCACAATCTCGAGCAGTTTCATCTGGAGAGAATAATTTACTTCACCAACAGATGCCACCAGAAACTATAAGAGGAAAAAGCTGATGAGAAAAGCGGCTTCAGGGTTTTTTTTTTGTTTTTTTTTGATTGTTTATTTGTTTGTTTGTTTTGTTTCAACAAAAGACAATTCAACCTTTTCATAGCCTTTGTGTTTGATGATTTCTGTGTAGATCTTCAGATGAGAGCAGTGAAAGAGGCTCGTCATCACATAACGCTACAGATAGAGACAATTTTCAAGTTGAAGTTAGTCTTTTACTGAGGGATTCTCTTGCAGAAATGTTATATTACTGTACCTTATACACATTGTGTCTTTTTTAGATGTCTTCACACATTTCTCACATGTTGACCTTTTACAAGATGGCCATTTTTATTTTTTTCCCACTATTCCACTTGTCATGGTATGGATATGTAACTGTAATTTTTCATATGTACTGATGTTTTTATTTTTTTCCACAAATTATTTTTTTTATTCTCATAATTCATTTTCAGATGTTAAATGTAGCCCATTTAGTTTTATTTATTCCCCATGTGACCTTCTCAAATGGTTAACAATGTTATTTGTTAATGTTGCTTATTTAAATGCACACCTACGACCTGTTTTTATTTTATCAAACATTTTTCTTTAATTAATTAGTTTCATTAATTTTCAGATGTAAAATTTTCACATGTAGCATGTGATTTTATTTATCACTCATGTGACTTTCTGAAATGGTTAACACTTTTACTTATTAACATTAATGTCATATTTTGCATGACTAATTTACACCGATAGGGCATAGCATTATGACCACATTTGATTCATTTACAGATGATTAATTTCTTTTTCATTTCATTCATTTATCTTCACATGTGACTTATTTACAGATGATTCATTTCTTTTCCATTTGATTCATTTATCTTCACATGTGAAAAGAAATGAATCATCTGTAAATAAATCACATATGAAGATAAATGAATCAAGTGAAAAGAAATGAATCATCTGTAAACAAATCACATGTGACGATATATGAATCAAATGAAAAAGAAATTAGTCATCTGTAAATGAATCACACGTGAAGATTAAATGAATCATCTTTAAATATATCACATGTGAAGATAAATGAATGAAATAAATGAATCATCTGTAAATAAATCACAAGTGAAGACAAATGAATCAAGAGAAAAAGAAATGAATCATCTGTAAATAAATCAATAAAGCAATTATGCACATCAACTGATATTATCATAATTCTCACATCTTCATTTAAGAAGGATTCCAGAGTCACAGCAGAGAACTTTCACAAATCAGCATCTTACTAATGGAGAGGGAGAGACAGCACTCATCACACTGTCAGCATCCCCAAATAATATATGTGAATTAGAGCAACAGACAACCCTTTAATTCTCAACACACACACTCTTAATCTCTCTGCTTCTATTATAAATGTCCAAGGTGATATTGCTATTAAAATTTCTTGCAGCCTCTCCACCTCTTCTCCTGCGGCACTGTTTTAATCTCCTTATCATTTAATAACCAGAGCAGAGTTTATATCTATCTCCATGCCTGAGGAAACATTCACAGCACTTTAGTTTCACAGAGGAGAAAGGCCATTTGTTTTTGCCTTTGCATTTATGGTGTCTTTATACATAAGGTGTGTGTGTGTGTGTGTGTGTATGTATGTGTGTGTGTGTGTGTGTTTATGCATAACATATTGGAAACTCACCAAACCTACCTGTTCTCAGGTCTGATGAGATCAAAAAGTAACATTTTTGCCTTGGCACAAAGCTTCATTGTTTGGCAGAAACCAAACACTGCTCATTATTACTGGAACATCATCCTGACAGTGAAGCATGCTGGTGGTAGCATCATGTTCAGTGTTATCCTGGGCATCTGGGATGATTCTCTGACTAATCCCCTCATTATCTGACTTTTATCACTGACTTTTGAAGGATGGTTGTGCCGTATTCTTCGGGAGAACATGATCCTCACAGTGAAGCATGGTGTTGGTGGCATCATGCTCACAGTTACCTTGGGCATCTTGTGAAGCATAGTTTGGTGTTAGCATTATGTCCAGAGCTATCCTTAGCATCTAGGTTACTTCTCTGATGAATTCATTTGTTACTGGATCACTTTTAACAATGGAAAGGATGGATTTTATAGCCAAATCCTGTGCTCCTTTGATCCAGAAATGGCTTCTTAGTCTTTATGATGCTGTTTCAAACTCAGGGTTCTTTCAGAAACAGGTTTTATCTGGATTATGTGTCAATGTAATTACATAAAGGTTAATTCCATTTAATGAATTATAAATGATGCTGTACGGTCATTCTGCAAATGGAACAGCAGAGTACTTAACGTACCTGACATCACCTGCTAGCATAACCGCACATCTCCAAACACATCAGAGCACATTTTCATGTAGCCTCATCCTTGATAAATTAACCACATACTTGAAATCTAAATAACAATATTCTTGCCTAAAAAATCTTTATTTCATAACACAACAACAGCAGTATTTCAAAACTTACAGCTGTTAGTTTTCTCCTACACCATGACGCTAAGATTGGTGTGAAATGCATTCTGGGATATTTGACTGTCCCAAGTCCACGCAAGTCACCTTCCGATGCATCCTTGATAATGGGGCGGAGAAAGAACACACACATCCAGGTATTTAAAGTGTACTTGGCTGGATGCAGATGTTTGAATGGAATAGCTCTTGAGCTGATGAATGGAATAGAACTGATGACATTTCTCAAGTACACAAGAACACAAGTACAGACAAGAATGTGGATTGAGAATCAGCTTAGATTTTTTTTCAATCAATCAATCAATCAATCAATCAATCAATCAATCAGTAAACTGATATCAGAAGAACACACCATTTTCAAGGAATTTGAGACAAAAATTAAGATCCTAGATTATTAATTATTAATTATTAAATAATTAATAAAAAAAATAATCGCTCAGTGTTAGCAAAAAAGCAGATACACTCACACATGCACACAAATTCTAACGTTAGCCTATGTTGAAATAACACTGATCCAACAGGTAAAAGTCATCGCATTTAAAATGTAAAGTCATATACTGTACAGAAGCATTTTGACATTAAAAAAAAGATCTTTGTAATGTCTGTGAAAGCTATCAAACAACAAACTGAATTGAGATTGGTAGGCTGAATGAACTGTTCAGCAGAATATAAGCACCGCCGATGATGAAATAATTATTCATGTTTCCAGCCATCGCCTGTACCGACTGCGTTCAGCTTCAAGTTTTCACTTTTTTCATGCAATAAACACATACACACACAGTGAAATTGGAGCAAATCGGCTTTTCAGCTCTTTATAGCAGATTACAGAGCTTTAGATGTGTCTAGAGCCTGAAACTATGTCCTCAGAGAGTAACAGTTATATTTAGAGAAACCCCCCTGAGTCCACTCACCTCATTTAAATTCATACTGAGCAGACAATATCTCCTGGCAGGGATTCTGAACGATGGAGACCAGAAAGATGGAGACCAGAGCTTCATAGCCAAATCTCCGGCCTCTGATGCTCACTAACAAATGAGAGAACACAAGTGGGGCTTTTTTTCTGCTCTGATTGGTCTCAAGCCTGGATTATAGTCTACCATATTAATCAAAAGTGCCACATCAGTAAAGCAGCCATCAGATGAAAGAGGCTTGGGTTTGTCTGTGTATACTGGATTGTATTCACAAACCAAGGAAAGGGTTATTGTGTGTGTGTGTGTGTGTGTGTGTGTGTGTGTGTGTGTGTGTGTGTGTGTGTGTGTGTGTGTGTGTGTGTGTTTAGATTTAAGGTATACAACTGCTTACACTGATTTAAAGCATCTGCATGTGGTGCACACTTCTAAGGTTGCCAGTATATACTGTATGTCTGACATGGGGTTTTTCAATAGCATCTAGAGTACTATTTTTAACCACAAGCACAAAAAAACAAATAATAAAAAATCAGGGACAGACACAATATAATGTAGCATAAACACTGTAAACTGTTTAAAATGCAAAATAAGGGGCGGGGAAAGAATAATACAATAATATAAAAATGAGAAGATGATCATTATAACAAAACTATAGGAGTTAAGCTCTCTGAAGTACCAGAAAAACTGGTACTGGAGCCTATGCAAAATACATAGCAACACCACTTATGCACATCATTGGTTGTGTCTGCCAGCACGTATATAAAGCAATAGACATCTTTGGAAGCTTCTAGAGTTGTTTCCGCCATTAGAATAGCAAGTTATCACGATTTTGTGATATTCAACACCTTTTAATAGTTGGAGCTTGCGAGATGGGTCATAGCATTTCAGAGGTAGAAGCAAAGTTTCTTTCATGTATAAGCATTTCAAGGGTGAACCGTGACTACAAGAATTCCAGCAAAACCTCGAACTTTCAACAGCAGTGTGGCCATAAAAAGACCCTCGGTGATCGTGAGCAGAGTCAGCTGGCAAGAATCATTTCACGTGACAGGCGTGCAACACTGCCACAAGTAACATCAGAATTCAATGCTGGGGCCTCAACAAACATCAGCATGAGGACTGTGCAACGT
>JAOVVH010168322.1:0-10961 GCA_028566435.1 Scorpiodoras heckelii | reverse complement strand
GTTGGACAGAGAGTACTGACAGGGAAACGCTTTAGCCCTTGGCCAAGTTTGTATTTGCATTTATCATTTTACTTTTTTTGGAATAAAATGATTGTCGTTTAACAGAAGTGGTTTGTAGGCTGATCATTTCCAAATTTGAACACAACACTATCCTCGTCTATTTTGGCTAAACATTTTACAACTTTATTTGCTATTGTCTGATCTTATTTGTTATTTTTATGTGTTATAATGTTCATTAATGATAAGTGATTAAGCAAAGAACACCAACCTCCATCAAGATAAATTTTACTGTCAGATCTGTCTATCACACACACACACACACACACACACACACACACAAATAAACGTGTTCAAATCATGAATAGTATTTCTCATTTATTCTCTCTGATTCAACTGTGCTTTCTGTCTTCATATTTCCGATATAATGAAATTTGCCGGCACTAGGACCTGGGGGAGGCGCCGCTGCCCCGCTTTACTAAAACCCTGAACATGCTGTGTGTGAGGGAGAAGGTCATCCATCCCTCACTGATGTTTCGCCACTTTAATCACCAGAACATCTCAGGATGGTGTTGCAGCGGACACGGACGTCTCCCTGCTGATCCCTGCAACTGGATTTTGATGGTAAGATTTACACCTGGCCTCTTGCTTTCCCCAACTTTTATCATTTCTTCTCAGCCAGAGCCAGAAGATTCCCTTCTCTGCTTCTTCTAAGAGATCCTTTATGACCTTCTTGAGCCATGGCTGACGTGAAGCCCATGTCTCTCAGGAAGCGGTTGGTTGAGAGGCTCACAAAGCCGCAGCAGCTGACTTTGACTGGGTAGGTTGTTGCTGTCTATCCTTTCTCTTGCCATTTTGCCAGTATGTCAGCATACCATGAGTTCTTCCTCTCATATGCTTCTTGGATGCTTTGCTAAAAGGGCACGGTCAGTTGGACTAAAAGGAAGCGCTTCTCCATTGTCAACCACAGGACGATGTTGGGTCTCAGTGTGGTGATGGTAATGATGGTAGGAAAGTGTAGCTGCTTGCCGACATCTATTGTCATTGACCATTCTTTGCCTGGGGTCAGGAATTTGGGAAGTTTTGTTTGGCATGTCTTGCTGGTACAAAATGGACAACCTGCCTCTGCTGGAACATTGACTTCTCATTTACCAGGAGCCTCATTGACTCTGTGTTCTGCCAGCTTTCTCAGCATGCCTCCACCTATAGTGAACCTGAGCCAAGTCCGTCTGTAAGCCAGCCAGGATGTGATGGAGATTCCCCGGGGCTGTGATGCACAGGCTGCAACTCTCCTCTGCTCCATACCAACATGCCAGGTTTACTGGAATGGAAGGGTGTCATACGTCGCTCAGATAAGGAAACTCAGTCTTGCCCGAGGCATCTTCCACAGGTCACTCCATCCTACTGTCCTTGGTAGAATACCCTCTCACTTTGTCTATTGGCCTTGCTGGTATTGGCTGATAGACTTAACAAGAAGCTTTTCTCCGTCCATCCTTGCCACCTCTGTAACCGCCAGGTTTTTCCTTTCCTTCAGG
Organism: Scorpiodoras heckelii; assembly: GCA_028566435.1. NCBI lineage: Eukaryota > Metazoa > Chordata > Actinopteri > Siluriformes > Doradidae > Scorpiodoras > Scorpiodoras heckelii. Next base: position 9,429 of record JAOVVH010168322.1, on the reverse strand, counting down.
TATGCTTTGGACCACAGCTTCAGTGGATCTTCTCAGCCCAGGCCCTGTCTTCCTTGTTGCGTTCTTCCCAGCAGCTCTAGGTTCTGCAATCTGTAGATGGCACTGTCCATGCATGCTTCTGCCTTCCATGCTCTACCTGTCCGGATCCTGGCAGCAGCGTTCCTGATGTAGTGGTCACTCGACTGTCTAAGTTCCATGACCAGCCTGGATTTCTCAAGCCTGTGCCCAGTGGAGATGCTTCTCAGTGGTAACTTCTTCTGAACAGAGTGGCATTGGACAGGCATCTTGGAAGTCCAAACCACTTGTAGATGTAACTGTTAGCCTTGGCATCCAGTTTTCTGACTCTTGTTGCTGTTATTTCAGACATCTTCAGTGGCCACATCACACGATGGTACCGTGTAGTCTGGTAGCACCAGACTTTGTTTTTACCAGGAAGGTAGCTCCGGTCTACTTGCTTCAAGCCCTCTTTTAATTGATCTGTGACTAAAGCCGTCATATGTCTGTCTGAGAGATCACCTGAATATTGTCTGCCCAGGCTTCTGATTGGTTGTTCTGCTAGCATCGGGATTCTCTCTCCTGCCCTTTGGAAAGAGACTGAGGCTATTTGTCTACCCTTATGAATTTACAGGCTGCAAGACTTGGTGGGTTTTATTTTTGTCCTGGCCCAAGATAATAACTCTTTAAATCTCCTAAGGAGCCGTGAAGTGCAATCAGCCATCTGCAGTAGGCTGGTTACATCGTCCATCAAGCAGCGAAGGGGTGGCAGCCGATGACCTGCACTATTACACACACCTCTGTCCATTGACCTTGCTCCAATCAGGATGACCTCAAAGGTGGCCGTGAAGAGGATGAGTGAGATGGAACACCCCACTGCTATTCCCCTCCCCAGGTGCAGCCAGTCAGTTGTGTAGTTCTGCAGTGTGTGGCAAATCTTCAAGTCTGCATAATAGCTCTTAATGATGTTCTTGACCAAAGCCGGCACATGGAAGAAATCCAGGGCAAAGTTAATCAGCTGATGTGGAACCCAACCATACGCATTCTCCAAGTCCAGCCATATGAAATGGAGGTCCTTCTTTTCCCTCTTGGTGCTCTGGATCTGGTCCAGATTATTTTTGCATTCTCTAAACAACCTGAAAATCCCAGGACTCCTGCTTTCTGACAATTAGTGTCGATGTAGTTGTTTTGTAGCAGGAACATTTTCATCCTCTTAGCAATGACGGAGAAGAAAATCTTTGCCTTCACGTTAGCTAGTGGGCATTGTTTAATCCTGATGGTGAATTTGATTATGTAGATTTGTTGCTTATTCTAGACTACTAATAATTCTTTTCAAAATAAGTTTTCTCATAATGGAAGTTAGTTGATGTATGAGAAATTTGCTGCTATGAGGCAATTTCTCGAAATAGTTGTATGGTCATTTTTCAAAAATGCTTCTAGAGGGCTAACCTCTAGTCCCCCCCAGTCAAAGCTTAGCCCCCTGTTCATAAATCTCTAGTGACGCCTCTTCTATTGTTCATTTTGGACTATTTCAAGCCTGAATGCTCCTGGGTTTTCTGTCTGGGTGCAGCTCTAATAGTGAAAACTTCTTGCTTATTCCATTCAACTACAAATCTTTTGATCAAATTATCCTTCTGCTATTTGTCAGAAACACAGTTTCAGAGTTATCTAAATTATGCCATTTTCCGGGTTATAATATACAGTGTAACTCTGCTTCACAGCCACTTTATAACACAGCGTGATGTAATACCCGCTCTCCACGGCTAGGTGGCAGCAAATGAAAGGAAGTATATCTCAAGCCTCCACACAAAATATTGATTATGTGCACAACTCAATTCTTATATTTTATTTTACTTAAAACTAGTCCTGTCACACGATAAATTTTTTTAATCGCGTGTTAATCACAGTTTTAAAGCACATTTTAATTTGCGTTGTACATGCAGGTCGGCATCGTAGGACCTTTGCAAATGAAAGAAAAACGACTGTTGAATGTTGCCACATTATCCATTTTACTTTATTAAAAGTGATATATTAACGATGATTTATTTTTTCCTTATTTAAAATTAAAAAAATTGTTTTGTCTTTCATTCATCTGATATACTGATTAGAGTTGGAGTTTTATTAAAGGCATCGATTCGCCAATTAGAGTAACACGGCACATTGCAGTCAAAGAGTAAAGTTACGTTCCAACCAAAACATACATAATTTTTTTTTAAATACATCACCCACAGTTCATAGACGTTTCATCACATTTATTTCAAAAGTGCCTACAGCATATAAAATGAGTCTGAATATCATGCTAAATACACCTGAGTGCTGTCTTCTAGAAAACAACCAACGTAATCAAGGAGGCTGTCCGCTGTTATTAATGTTGCAGGGCGTTTGAAATAGAGCCGTTTTAGTGACCGAGTTCCCTATGAAGAGCTCTTGGGATTCTGTACCCTGTGTAGTGTGTAGTGAGCAGGGATACGGATTAGGGACACTTGCTGTTGGAATGCAGCCTAAAACGAGTAACGTAAAGGTCAATTTCGGAATATTTGTGTTTGTTCACAGTGCCGCTGGATTGCGTAATTAAACAAATTTTTAATCTGCGTAAAATTTTTTATTTTCGTAAATTTTTTAAATTGTGATTAATTCTTTAACACGTTAATTTGACAGCGCTACTTAAAACAGCGCTGGTACATTTCTTTTCATGCAGATGGAATTAAAATATTATCAAATGCGTTTTAATTAATGTGACCAGTCTCTATAGCCTGTTTCTAGTCATTCTTTCACAGTTACTGTATAATCGCGTCTCATTACTATTACAGGTCTAATTGTGCAGGATCACGTGCACAGTGACGCGATAGAATATATTTACACCAACTCCGCCTGCCTGTTTTTTTTATCTGTTACGACTTCAATTACACAGACACAGAGCTGACATATAGACACACACATAACGTTTTGTCTCTTTTATTCTCTTACAATGCCATTTACTCATTCATTTCTCTTCTCTTTATTTCACATTTCTTTTTGTGCTTTATGTTTTAATCTCTTGTTCACTTTATTTTAAAAGCCGGTTTTCATTAATTTGTTCTTTTTATGGATTTTGTTCTTTTTATGAAATTATTTTCATTGTTTTCACAATTTTCATTAGGTTATGTTTATTTTATTTTCATTTTCTTACAGGTTGTTTTTTCAATTAAAGTCCTTTTTTAAATAGTTTTATCATTTTTCTTTTTTCAAAAAAACTCAATCAATAATACATGTGTACCCAATGCTCACTGCAAACATCTGTGAAATAAAGCTGAAATAACACATATTGTTATTAATAAAATAGTTATCTGTTCACCACTTATTGTTATGCACTGTGGAATTCAAGCCAAAAGCCACAGAAGAACGCTGATCGCCGTTTGGGTCCGTCTTCAGGAATTCCCCAAAGTCCCCATGGTACAGGGCCACCAAAATATGTCCTGGCTAAAACACCAGACAGAAAATACTTCTTCTTTTAATACTTTAAATAAAAACTCAAAACACTGATTGTTAATGAAGAGAAAAAGGCTCCAAGCTTTATTGCAAGTTATGTCTTCAAAGCATACACCTTGATTTGATCCTGGATCCGGATTCAAATGCAAATTAGTTTGTCCAAAATCTTAGTTTTTATACACTGTCTATGGGGTGACAATGAAATCACACGTCCCTTCTTATTATTCCTAAGTCTAGTTGACTGTCATATTACAAAGCTCATTTCCCATCAAAATGCCATCCTCTTACATCATCCTGAGCATCAGTATCTTTTTGTTTGTAATAATGTTTTTTACATTATTACATCTGTGCCTGGGTCTTTCACCTGCATCTAGTATATAGTCAAGGCTTATTCTACAACCCTTCCACACCACCACCACATTGGTGTCAAAAGCCAGGATGTCTGGAATGTACGCTGCAAGTTCTTACCAAAGAAATCCAGACTCCTACAAACAAATGACGGCAGCAGAGACAGCAGAAAGTAGAGAGCCGAGTCTGCAAGCTGGTGATGTCAGTGCAGCAAGGCAGGCTACAAGACCTGGCGAAGGGACCCCTAACTCTGCAGTGGACAGTGCCGACAGGACCATAGAGCCAGTAGTGGGGCGTGGTGGCAACGTGCATAGCGCCAGCTGAGAAAGAGATGATGGCGGCCAGGCAGCAGCAATTCAGATTCTGCGATACAATGGAGAAGGAGCCTGAGGAATTTTGGTGAGGCTATTGGTGAAAGCCGATAGTGGGAGCTGGCTTCTATGGATGGTTAGAGGCAGAGATGGCAACGCAGCTCTGCTCGGCACTGGAAGAAAAAGCACTCCAGGTGCTGCTGAATTTACCTGCGGACCAACCCGGCGACCTGGGGGTCTTGAACGCCAATTTACAGCTGAATTTGGCCAAATGCCCCCACCACTGCTGTGAAGAAGTGGCTTCCTGAGCGCAGACAGCTACACGGCGAGGGTGACGGTGAGGGTGCCGACACAGACAGCTGGCAAACAACAGAGGTGCAGTTACGGACAGTCACGTGGGCCCAGGTGGACATGTGTGGCAAAAAGCGGCTGTGCGTAAAATTGGGAGTCCTCGAGTGCATGCATGACTTCTGGTTGGGACCTATCGGTGAGTACTGTATCTTTGGCTTAGATTAGTTGTCTGCCATTGGGACTGTACTGGATTTAGAAGCATGGGTTTTATTGTTTGGCAGTGTGAAACTGTCTTTGGTGAAAGCCGGAAGTGGGAGCGTTGCAGTGGAGTCCTGGGGCTCCTTGGTGGTGTCAGCCCAGTCTCCCCCAAGTGACGCTACCATCCCTGGAGGAGCTGAACACATAGTACCAGGGGCAGCATGTGGAGCTCGGGGGCCCAGCAACGCCGCCGCCAGGTTGAGAACACCACATTTCTCTTTGGGTGATATTGCTGTTGGCGGAGGAGCTGAACATGCAGCATCACCAGCAGTGGGTAGAACCAACCAGCCCTGCACCAGAAGTCATGTCGCTAAGAAGAGTGTTATTCACGAACTGTAGGAGCATAGCAGTCCTGGACATTCCCTGGAGTAGAAATAAAAGCTGTGGGAATTGTGCCAGCTCACGGATATTTTCACAGCGTCCAATGCGGAATGTAAGTGCATGGATCTTGTTCAGCACAGTATAAAGACTGGACATGCCACACCAATTTGCCTGTGCCCACATCGGCTTCTATAAGCAAAGAGAGATGTAGCTAAGCAGAGGATTAAAGAAATGGCAGCTGCAGTCTTTGAGCCTTCCAACAGCCCGTGAGCTGCTCCAGTCATGCTAGTGAAATAGAAAACAGGAGACTGGATTTGCATGGACCATCGCCATCTAAACACCATCATGAAGGTAGATTCTTATCCTATTCCTCACATAGATTATGCGTTAGACTGTTTAGCTGGCTCAGCATGGTTTAGCTTGCTAGATTTATGCAGTGGGTACTAGCAAGTAGCAGTAGCACTGGAGGCTAAAGAAAAGACGGCATTTACGCTAGGCACTGGACTATAGCACTTTACTGTTATGCCATTTGGGCTCTGTAATGCTCCTGCAACATTTGAGTGGCTCATAGAGCAAGTTCTAGCCGACATTCTGAAGAGCTGTTGCATCGTTTACCTGGATGATGTGCTCATGCACAAACCCAACTTTGAGGATGCACTGGCTAATGTGAAGCGAGTTTTCCTACTAATCAGGGCGGCAAATCTTTGTTTGCATCCTGGCAAATGCTAGTTGTTACAGCACCGAATGGACTTTGTAGGGCATGTTGTGAGCAGTGCTGGGATCAAGACAGACTCAGAAAAAGCGTGGGCAGTGCGAGAGTGGCCTATGCCTCGTAATGTGGGCAAGCTCTGGAACTTCCTCGGGCTGGCTTCATACTATTGCCGGTTCGTGAAAGGCTTTGCACATGTGGCTGCCCCTCTGCATTGACTGACAGCAAAAGGTACAGGGTTTTTACTGGGATGAGGCTGCTGAGCATGTATTCACCACCATTGGCGAGAGCCTCTGCAGCATGCCGGTGTTGGTGTTCCCTCGGCTGGGGGCTGAGTTTGTGGTGGACACTGATGCAAGCGACCGGGGCATTGAAGCGGTGCGTTCTCAAGTTCAAGACGGCACAGAAAAGTTTATTGTCTTCTACAGCTGCCGCCTTAGCAAACCAGAGCGGAATTTTTGCATAACCTGCAGAGAACTGTTAGCCATAGTGGCTGCGCTATGGCATTTCCAACCGTACCTGTACGGGGTTCCGTTCCGACTCTGCACAGATCACACTTCACTCACGTGGCTCATGCAATTCAAAAAGCCAGAAGGCCAAGTGGCAAGGTGGATCCCCGTGCTCCAGGAGTTCCAGTTTACGATACACCGTCGCTCCCGTAAGCTCCACTGCAATGCCGACGCCCTCTCATGTTGCCCTTCTGAGGCTGAGGAATACAAACAATGTGTGCGACTGGCAGAACACTGTGCTGCAGCTGCATTAGAGCCCACTCCTACTGAACTGGATGTGCTGGGGCTGAGCAAAGAGCAAAGACAGAGAGATCTCATAGGTGCTAGAGTGGCAGAGCTCAGGTAAAACACCCAGGTGGGCTGACACAACTCCATATGGGCCTATTGCTAAGGCTGTGCGGGCTAGCTAGGACAGTTTTCGAGTGCTTTTGTACCGTGTGTGGGAGGAATCAGTCCCTGCTAAGAAGATCTAGCAGCTGGTAGTGCCACTCAGCCTTGGAGAGAAAGTGTTGGGGGCAGTACATGGAGCCATGTTTGTCAGGCACTTTGGTGTAGCCAAACATTACGGAGCCTAGGTCAGAGTTTTTCTTGGCCTCGCTGTCTCACCGACATAGAACTGTTCGTGCATTGCTGTGATTGTTGCACTGCCAAAAAGAGCCACACACTCTGCTCATGCATCCCTATGGAGCGGGTCACTGTAGATGTGCTGGGACCTTTCCATGAGACTGAGGTAGGTAACTGTTTTGTCTTGGTTGACATGGACTACTTCACGAAATGGCCCCAAGCCTTTGCTGTACCTGACCAAAGTGCCACCACCACTGCCACTCACCTAGTGGAGGAGTTCTTCTGCCGCTTTGGGCTCCCGGAGGAACTACACAGTGACCAGGGCCAGAACTTCGAGTCGTGGTCATAAGTGAGTTTTGTAGCAGACTGAACATCTGTAAGACCCAGACAAAGCCCCTTCACCCTCACCCTAACCACACAGCACCAGCATTCTTGTGGCCAGCACCTGCTCGTGGTTCTGCTAGCCTGCCGGTCTTCACCCCATCACAGCTCATGTGATGCAGGGAGCTGTACACACTACCCAAGTATGTATAGGAACTCCGCCAGCCTTTATTGATCTTTCACCAGCTGGCACACGACCATCATGGACAAGCCAGCTATTGTCAAAAGAGAGCGTATGACTCCCGTTGCCAGGAGCAGATGCTCACGCCAAGACATGAGTATGGCTGTTTAGCCCTCGGCAACGGCGGAATCAATGTCCTAAGTTGCAATCTCCTTGGGAGGGCCCATGTGACTTGTTGCAACTCCTCGGGGAGGTGGTGAGGTCCAGCGTGCACTCAGGCAAGCGCACCATTGTTGTTCGCCGTGACCGACTTGCACCATACCGGCTCCGCAGCAGAGAGACTGCTAGCCCCGAGAGTTCCAGGGATGATCCACACGGTGGGTAAAGACTGATTAGCCTTGTGCTGCCAGAGTGCCGGGGGTGGCCTTGTCATCAGAGTAGGTCCACTCTCAAGCTGAGAGAGTTTGTGAGGGATTAACTGTTTTGTGTTATGTTTTGTGTTGTTCTTTTACCTTTGTTGAATGTCTCGGCCGTATGGGTCCCTGGGATGGCTGACCCTTAACGGAGGGCAGTGTGGCAGCTGTCACTGACCTGGAGAGTGGATTGACTCCTTCAGGAGGTTTTGGGCGGAGTTGTGGCACTAGGTGTTCTGTGTGGTCACCATGAATTAAAAATGTGTTGTTGTGTGTCACCCCCCCCCCTTCTCTGTCCCTTCGTAGTCTCCCTTCCATCTTTGTAAGCTTTGTTCTCCAGTAAAGTATTCTGTTAAAAGAGCAATAAGAGTGGAAAATTGCTTCTTTCTACAACCTCTCCACACTGCCGCCGCCACAATTTTTATTGTTGGGTGCCATGATATTCTGAGTGGCGGCTATGGTGTTGCTAGGTGATTGCTGTAGAAACCAAAATGGTTGGTTAAATGTGGTTGCTAAGATGTTGCCTGCTGGGATGCCAGCATGTTCCTTGTTGGTTGCCATGATATTCAAGGTACTCGCAATAGCACTGCTAGGTAATTGTTATGCTAATCAGATTGGTTGCTAGGATGTATCTAGGTTGTTGCTATGTTATCCTCATTGATTCATAGGGTGTTGTAGGTGCTAGTCATGGTACACCAGTTCATTCTTGAAGTGTTGCCAGGTGCTTGATATGATATTAAATGTGGTTGCACAGAGTAGTTGCTAATGTAGGATGCTATCATATTCCAAATCATCTGGGTGCTATGGTGATTCTAGGTGATTGCTGCAGTAACCAAATTGGTTGCTAAGGTATTCCATTTGTCTGCTATCATTTTGCTTGCTAGTTTCCTGATATTACAGATGCTTTCTTTGATGTTGCTAGATATTTGCTATGCTAACCTAGCTGATCGCTAGAGTGTCGGTCGGTGCTTACTATTATATTCCAATTCATTGTTAGAGTGTTGCTAGGTGATTGCTATGATATTAAATGTGGTTGCTAAGGTGCTTATGTGTTCTGGTAGGATGTTATCATATTTATTGATGGATGCCATGATATTCCTTGTGGTTGTTATGGTGTTGCTAGGTGATTGCTACGGTATTCCACTAGTTTGCTACTATTTTGCATACTTGTTGCCATGATATTATAAGTGCTTTCTTTGATGTTGCTAGGTGGTTGCTATGCTAACCCAGCTGATTGTTAGGGTGTTGGTAGATGCTTCCAACTGCATTCCAGTTAATTGTTAGAGCGTTGTTAGGTGGTTGCTATGATATTAAATGTGTTTGCTAAGATATTGCTAGGTAATTGTTAAGGCATTCCAGTAGGATGCTCTTATGTTTCTTGGTGGATGCCATGATATTCCCTTATTATGGTGTTGCTAGGTAATTGTTATGCTAAACAAGATGGTTGCTAGAGTGTTGATAGGTGATTGGTATTCTTTCGTGGTTGATTGGTAGCGTGTGGGTAGAGTTAAATTGTTGCTAGGTGGTTGCTATGATATGAAAGGTGGTTGCTGGCATGTTTCTTGTTGGTTGCCATGATATTCGAGGTAGTTGCTTGACTGTTGCTAGCTGGTTGCTAAAGCATTCTTTTGGTTGTCATTTTGCTTGCTGGTTGCCCTGATATAACAGGTGCTTTCTTTGATGTTGCTAGGTGGCTACTATGCTAATGTAGTTGGTTGCTAGGATGTTGCTAGGTGGTTTA